>JASANE010010345.1:0-36433 GCA_030248225.1 Trileptium ribeirensis
ACACCAGGATGTTTGCAGCCGCCTGAAATACAAAATATAAGAGATAAATTCAGTAGCTAGAAATTATCTTAGCTGCTGTCGAATTGCAATTTGGACTTGTTTGACCCGAGCTCTATAGATCTAGGATGTTTGCAAACGGCTGAAATACATAATGGCCAGGATAAATTTAATAGTTTCAAATTCTGTCAGCTGCTGTCGAATAGCTTATTAAGGCTTGACTGAGCCGTGCTCTGTCTTTCTAAGATGATTGCAGCCGGCTGAAATGCAGAATAGAAAAGATAAATTCGGTAGCTTGAAATTATTTCAACTGCTGTCGAATTGCATATTTAGACTTGTTTGGCCCGTGCTCTAATGTTCGAGGATCATTCCAAACACCTGAAATACAGAATGTAAAAGATAAATTGAATAGTTTCAAATTCTGTCAGCTGCTCTCGAATAGCCTATTAAGGCTTGACTGAGCAGTGCTGTCTTTCTAAAATGATTGCAGCCGGCTGAAATGCAGAATAGAAAAGATAAATTCGGTAGCTAGAAATTATTTCAGCTGCTGTCGAATTGCATATTTGGAATTTTTTACGCTTTCTCTATTGTTCCAGGATGTTTGCAAACGGCTGAAATACAGAATGGCCAAGATAAATTGAATAGTTTCAAATTCTGTCAGCTGCTGTCGAATAGCTTATTTAGGCTTGAGCCGTGCTGTATCGGTCCAGGATGTTCGCAGCCGCCTGAAATACAAAATAGAAGAGATAAATTCAGTAGCTAGAAATTATCTCAGCTGCTGTCGAATTGCATATTTGGACTTGTTTGACCTGAGCTCTATGGTTCCAGGATTTTTACAAACGGCTGAAATACATAATGGCCAGGATGAATTGAATAGTTTAAAATTATGTCAGCTGTCGTCGAATAGCATATTTAGGCTTGACTGAGCCGTGCTGTATCGGTCCAGGATGTTTGCAGCCGGTTGAAATACAGAATAGAAGAGATAAATTCGGTAGCTAGAAATTATTTCAGCTGCTGTCGAACTGCATATTTGGACTTGTTTGACCCGAGCTCTATGGTCCCAGGATGTTTGCATCTACTGTTTAATTGCATATTTAAGCTTGACTGAGCCGTGCTCTGTCGTTCTAAGATGATTGCAGACGGCTGAAAAACAGAATAGAAAATATAAATCCGATAGCTAGAAATTATTTCAACTGATGTCGAATTGCATATTTGGACTTGTTTGACCCGTACTCTATTGTTCCAGGATGTTTGCAAACGGCTGAAATACAGAATAGAAAAGACAAATTCGGTAGCGTGAAATTATTTCAGCTGCTATCGAATCGTATATTTGGACTTGTTTGACCCGTGCACTATTCTTCCAGGATGTTTGCAAACGGCGAAATACATAATGGAAAAGATAAATTGAATAGCTTCAAATTCTGTCAGCTGCTGTTGAATTACATATTTAGGCTAGACTGAGCCGTGCTCTGTCATTCTAAGATGATTGCAGCCGGCTAAAAACAGAATAGAAAAGATAAATCCGGTAGCTAGAAATTAGTTCAACTGCTGTCGAATTGCATATTTGGACTTGTTTGACCCGTACTCTATTGTTCCAGGATGTTTGCAAACGGATAAAATACAGAATAGAAAAGACAAATTCGGTAGCGTGAAATTATTTAAACTATTGGCGAATTGTATATTTGGACTTGTTTGACCTGTGCTCTTTTGTTCCAGGATGTTTGCAAACGGCTGAAATACAGAATGGCCAAGATAAATTGAACAGTTTCAAATTCTATCAGCTGCTGTCTAATAGCTTATTTAGGCTTGACTGAGCCGTGCTCTATCGTTCCAGGATGTTTGCAGCCGGCTGAAATACAGAATAGAAAAGATAAATTCGGTAGCTAGAAATTATTTCAACTACTGTCGAATTGCATATTTGGACTTGCTCGACCCGTGCTCTATTGTTCCAGGATGTTTGCAAGCGGCTGAAATATTAAATGGCGAAGATAAATTAAATAGTTTCTAATTCTGTCAGCTGCTGTGGAATAGCATATTTAGGGTTGACTGAGCCGTGCTCTATCGTTCCAAGATCATTGCAGAAGGGTCAAATACAGAATAGAAAAGATAATTTGGTAGCTTGAAATTATTTCAGCTGTTGTCGAATTGCACATTTGGACTTGTTTGACCCGTGCTCTATTGTTACAGGATGATTGTAAACCGCTGAAATACACAATGGAAAATATATATTGGGTAGCTTCAAATTATTTCAGCTGATGTCGAATTGCATATTTGGACTTGTTTGACCCGTGCTGTATTGTTCCAGGATGATTGCAAACGGGTAAAATACGCAATGGAAAATATATATTGAGTAGCTTCAAACTATTTCAGCTGTTGTTGAATTGCATATTTGGACTTGTTTGACCCGTGCTCTATTGTTCCGGAACGGTTGTAAACGGCTGAAATACATAATGGCCAAGATAAATTGAATAGGTTCAAATTCTGTCAGCTGCTGTCGAATAGCTCATTTAGGCTTGAGTGAGCCGTGCTCGATCGTTCCAAGATAATTCCAGCCGGCTGAAATACAGAATAGAAAAGATAAATTCGGCAGCTAGAAATTATTTCAGCTGCTATCGAATTGCATATTAGGAATTTTTTACCCTTACTCTATTGTTCCAGGATGTTTGCAAACGGCTGAAATACAGAATGGCCAAGATAAATTGAATAGGTTCAAATTCTGTCAGCTGCTGTCGAATAGCTCATTTAGGCTTGAGTGAGCCGTGCTCGATCGTTCCAAGATAATTGCAGCCGGCTGAAATACAGAATAGAAAAGATAAATTCGGCAGCTAGAAGTTATTTCAGCTGCTGTCGAATTGCATATATGGACTTGTTTGACCCGAGCTCTATGGTTGCAGGGTGTTTGCAAACGGTTGAAATACAGAATGGCCAGGATAAATTGAATAGTTTCAAATTCTGTCAGCTGTTGTCGAATATTATATTTAGGCTTGACTGAGCCGTGTTCTATCGTTCCAGGATGTTTGCAAACGGCTAAAATACAGAATAGAAAAGACAAATTCGGTAACGTGAAATTATTTAAACTGCTGTCGAATTGTATATTTGGACTTGTTTGACCTGTGCTCTATTGTTCCAGGATGTTTGCAAACGGCTGAAATACAGAATGGCCAAGATAAATTGAACAGTTTCAAATTCTATCAGCTGCTGTCTAATAGCTTATTTAGGCTTGACTGAGCCGTGCTCTATCGTTCCAGGATGTTTGCAGCCGGCTGAAATACAGAATAGAAAAGATAAATTCGGTAGCTAGAAATTATTTCAACTACTGTCGAATTGCATATTTGGACTTGCTCGACCCGTGCTCTATTGTTCCAGGATGTTTGCAAGCGGCTGAAATATTAAATGGCGAAGATAAATTAAATAGTTTCTAATTCTGTCAGCTGCTGTGGAATAGCATATTTAGGGTTGACTGAGCCGTGCTCTATCGTTCCAAGATCATTGCAGAAGGGTCAAATACAGAATAGAAAAGATAATTTGGTAGCTTTAAATTATTTCAGCTGTTGTCGAATTGCACATTTGGACTTGTTTGACCCGTGCTCTATTGTTACAGGATGATTGTAAACCGCTGAAATACACAATGGAAAATATATATTGGGTAGCTTCAAATTATTTCAGCTGATGTCGAATTGCATATTTGGACTTGTTTGACCCGTGCTGTATTGTTCCAGGATGATTGCAAACGGGTAAAATACGCAATGGAAAATATATATTGAGTAGCTTCAAACTATTTCAGCTGTTGTTGAATTGCATATTTGGACTTGTTTGACCCGTGCTCTATTGTTCCGGAACGGTTGTAAACGGCTGAAATACACAATGGAAAATATATATTGGGTAGCTTTAAATTATCTCAGCTGCTGTCGAAATGCGTAAATGCATGTTTGGCTTGTTTGACCCGTGCACTATTCTGTTTGCAAAACAGAATGTTTGCAAACGGCTGAAATACATTATGGAAAAGATAAATTGTATAGCTTCAAATTCTGTCAGCTGCTGTTGAATTGCATATTTCCGCTTGACTATGCTCTGTCGTTCTAAGATGATTGTAACCGGCTGAAAAACGGAATAGAACAGATAAATCCGGCAGCTAGAAATTATATCAACTGCTGGCGAACTGCATATTTGGACTTGTTTGACCCGTACTCTATTGTTCCAGGATGATTGTAAACGGCTGAAATACACAATGTAAAATATATATTGGGCAGCTTCAAATTATTTCAGCTGCTGTCGAATTGCATATTTATGCTTGACTGACCCGTGCACTACTCTTACAAGGACGTTTGGAAACGGCTGAAATACAGAATGGAAAAGATAAATTGAATAGCTTCAAATTCTGTCAGCTGCTGTGGAATTGCATATCTTTATGTGTGACTGACCCACGCTATATTTTTCCAGGATGATTGCAGCCGGCTGAAATACAGAATAGAAAAGACAAATTCGGTAGCTTCAAATTATTTCAGCTGCTGTCGAATTGCATATTTGGGCTTGTTTGACCCGTGCTCTATTGTTCCAGGGTGATTGTAAACGGCTGAAATACACAATCGAAAATATATATTGGGTAGCTTCAATTTATTTCAGCTGCTGTCGAATTGCATATTTATGCTTGACTGACCCGTGCACTATTCTTACAAGGACGTTTGGAAACGGCTGAAATACAGAGTGGAAAAGATAAATTGAATAGCTTCAAATTCTGTCAGCTGCTGTGGAATAGCATATTTAGGGTTGACTGAGCCGTGCTCTATCGTTCCAAGATCATTGCAGAAGGGTCAAATACAGAATAGCAAAGATAATTTGGTAGCTTGAAATTATTTCAGCTGTTGTCGAATTGCACATTTGGACTTGTTTGACCCGTGCTCTATTGTTACAGGATGATTGTAAACCGCTGAAATACACAATGGAAAATATATATTGGGTAGCTTCAAATTATTTCAGCTGATGTCGAATTGCATATTTGGACTTGTTTGACCCGTGCTGTATTGTTCCAGGATGATTGCAAACGGGTGAAATACGCAATGGAAAATATATATTGAGTAGCTTCAAACTATTTCAGCTGTTGTCGAATTGCATATTTGGACTTGTTTGACCCGTGCTCTATTGTTCCGGAACGATTGTAAACGGCTGAAATACACAATGGAAAATATATATTGGGTAGCTTTAAATTATCTCAGCTGCTGTCGAAATGCATAAATGCATGTTTGGCTTGTTTGACCCGTGCACTATTCTGTTTGCAAAACAGAATGTTTGCAAACGGCTGAAATACATAATGGAAAAGATAAATTGTATAGCTTCAAATTCTGTCAGCTGCTGTTGAATTGCATATTTCCGCTTGACTATGTTCTGTCGTTCTAAGATGATTGTAACCGGCTGAAAAACGGAATAGAACAGATAAATCCGGCAGCTAGAAATTATATCAACTGCTGTCGAACTGCATATTTGGACTTGTTTGACCCGTACTCTATTGTTCCAGGATGATTGTAAACGGCTGAAATACACAATGGAAAATATATATATTGGGTAGCTTCAAATTATTTCAGCTGCTGTCGAATTGCATATTTATGCTTGACTGACCCGTGCACTATTCTTACAAGGACGTTTGCAAACGGCTGAAATACAGAATGGAAAAGATAAATTGAATAGCTTCAAATTCTGTCAGCTGCTGTGGAATTGCATATCTTTATGTGTGACTGACCCACGCTATATTTTTCCAGGATGATTGCAGCCGGCTGAAATACAGAATAGAAAAGACCAATTCGGTAGCTTGAAATTTTTTGAGCTGCTGTCCAATTGCATATTTGGGCTTGTTTGACCCGTGCTCTATTGTTCCAGGATGATTGTAAACGGCTGAAATACACAATGGAAAATATATATTGGGTAGCTTCAAATTATTTCAGCTGCTGTCGAATTGCATATTTATGCTTGACTGACCCGTGCACTATTCTTACAAGGACGTTTGGAAACGGCTGAAATACAGAATGGCCAAGATAAATTGAATAGTTTCAAATTCTGTCAGCTGCTGTCTAATAGCTTATTTAGGCTTGATTGACCCGTGCTCTATCGTTCCAAGATGATTGCAGCCGGCTGAAATAAATAATGGAAAATATATATTGGGTACCTTCAATTTTTTTTCAGCTGCCGTCGAATTGCATTTTTAGGCTTGGCTGAACCGTGCTCCATTGTTCCAGGATGATTAAAAACTACTTAAATACAGACTGGCACAGATGAATTGTATTGGAATATAGTTGTTGAAAAATACCTGTTCGGAGATATGTAATATTTTAAGCGAACCTCTTTTGTGTGAAATGCCACATTTTGGGAATTTATGACGGACTGAAGTATATTTAACCAACTTGATAGTAGTAGCTCAAGGCCAAACTTGTACGTATTTATAAATAATCTAGCATTTTGATACGTTATTGACTATACCAAAGTGTATTATAAAAATTTTTGTGGAATAGTTTACAGTATGACACTCACCCATTTATTGTCACTTATCCGATGACGCGGTAGTTTTTGGCTTACCCTAAAGGATACAAGGGGTTATCAAGGTTTTTCGAGGCGAGATGGTATCGACTGCCTCCCCCTCTATCCCTTGAGAGAGTACCAGCAATTAATTTTCCAATAGCCAACGATAGCAGAGCCACCGGCTATTGCTACTTCTGATTCGCATTCCGATTTGAACAACTATAATCCTTGTTTGGATTGAAATTTGGTTTTTTGCTTTAGCCTAACTGTAAAAGCCATCACAAATGCTCTGTTGTCAGAATGCATATTGGTTTTCTACTGTTTTCAGATGCTTAACTGTAATCTTTTAAAGCTTCGATTTGTGTTTTTAGATATAGTTTTCTAACTGATCTTGCAGTCGTACATTGTATATTTCTATGTGGTTAAAATAATAAATTGCAAAATTGCAGAATGATGCTACACCTTAGTTCAACAATGATTGCTGTAATCAATACTGTTGTGCCTAATTCAATATAATATACTCTCAAAGCAAAGCAGCAACTGAATTTACCAGTTGTAACGTTAAATTTCAGTTGTGCCACCTCTGGAACTGAAACTGTAAGTAAATCTGTAAAGTAGTAATTACGACTGTGACTAAACAATAGTAAGCGCCTAGGTTGGCGAATTCCCAACTACTTTTAAACTTGAATTTTCGCGATACTTGGAAAAGACGGAAAAAAATTAAACAATTGGCGTGGCGCTATTCTTTCACGTTATGAGGCGTATTAGGCATCCGAGCAGCAGCTTCGTTATAGCAAGGTTGTTAGCAGACGTACCTATACCGCAAACGTAAAGGTTTGATTGATCGTGCCGTCAAAACAGTTTGTTCAACGGTAATAGAAACGCAACCTAATTCATGAACTAAATAGGTTATGCATGAGTAAACTTAAGCTGCGTCGTCTACCATCTCCTTCTGTCATTAGCGATGGGCAATCGCTTGTTCGGTGTACCACACAAACGTAAACAGACAAGAGAACACAAAGTTGGCGTTTTGGGCATCGCATTCAGAACGTTAAGAAACAAAATATTGGGTTATTAACGATTAACCCTAAAACATCCACTAACCGGTTAGTGACCGTCTGTTATTTAAACTGCAAAATTTTTATTTTGTATCGAACCAAAACACATGTTTCAATCTCTGTACACTACATGTGACGTACGCGATCCACACGTATTATCAGTAATAGAACGAAATGTGGTAGCATAACGAAAAAATGCCCGATACAAGTTGCCACATAGCGCATTTTGATACCTAATCGTCGCCAAACAGCAAACAGGTGTATTGTATTTAGCGAACATAATTTACACCATTCTGTAGTCAGCCGCTTTGCGTTCGTAGAACGAAAATTTTTGAATTTGGTATGGTTATTGCAATGACTGCCTTTTTTGCTAACAGCATTTTGTACATGGTGTCTAAAGAGGATGGTAGGAGGCACAGCTTAAGTTTACTTATGCATTAATAATAAGTATAGACGTAATATTGTAATGTAAATGCTTGTTTAGTATTATTCCAATATCTGCTTTACGGCAAAATACAATGGTGCAAATTTTCCTTTTTAAACTTGCTTAGGCTAACACGAACTTTTGACATTAAACATATGTCGTGTCGTATTGATTTCAATCAAAATCATTATAAATGTACAATATACTCTTTCAATCCCAATGTACGTACGCACAGGAGAATGATTGATGGAAATATGACTTTCTTTGAACTATAATATATATTACGAAAATTGATATCAGTAATGTATTAGAAATGGGCAAAAGAAGAATTATTATAAAATTCGTCGGTCCTCACACTAAAAACACAGTTAATTTTCAACTATCATGTGCTGGATAGCTATCTTCACTGCTAGATGACATACTTATACTTCCTATATAGTACTAATGCGGCGACCACGTTATAATGTCCCCGCTGTTTGGAACTTTTGACCCCCTGTAGTCTCGACCCTACCGTATAGACAGTCAGGGTGACACCCATACTGTAAATCAAATGCCGAGGGTGTACGACCCACCCTTAGCTACTACATTTTTTCTAGATGTGTCGTACACACCCTTAGCTACCAATTTGGCGCGAATTAACTATAACGGACACCGTCTGTAGCTAATGCGGTTTATTAGTCAACTGTCCTGTGGAGTTTCTCCTAAATTCTCGATATTTGTATCTTTCCCATATGAACATTGCTCAAATAATTCCGAACACTGTCTATAAAACAGCCAGAAGACACGGTGTGCCTGACACTGTCAGGAAGTGGAAGTACGCGTAACTAGCTACCGTTGAAAAAATTTATTAAAAACATGGGGGTGTCTAAGACACCCTGTTGTCAACAGTGTGTCTGACACTGTGTGGGGTACATAGGTTCCAAACGTTGGGGACATTATAACGTGAACGCCGCATAATGCGGTGTTCACGTTATAAAGTTCCCAGCGTTTGGAACTTATGTACACCACACAGTGTTAGACACACTGTCGGGAGCAGGGTGTCTTAGACACCCCAAGTTTTTTATAAATTTTTTCAAGAGTAGCTAGCTAGGGGAATTGCGACTTCTCGACAGTGTTGAGCAGACCGTTTCTTGTTTGCTGTTTTATTGATGGTATGAGGCATTATGTCGTCAACATTCATACAGTTTACAAAAATATCAATATTTAAAAAAAATTGCACAGTTGGCTAATACACCGTATTAGCTACAGAAGTTACAGTTAATTCGCACCAAATTAATAGCTAAGGGTGCGTAAGACACTGTAAACAAGAAGTATAGTAGCTAGGGGTGTGACACACACCCTCGGCAATTGATTTACGGTATGGGTGGGACTCTGATTGTCTATTCGGTAGGGCCACAACTACAGGGAGACAAAAGTTCCAAACAGCGGGGACATTATAACGTGAACGCCGCATAATAATCGATTAGGCGAATAGCAGTGGCACTTAGAGATGTGAAATATTGTCTTCGGCGTTGTTTTCGGTTTTTATTTCCTCCCCAAATTTATGAACTAAAAACGTATGTCATGAGCATAAGTACCCCAGGTTCTTGGCCCAGCAACGTAGAAACCGCCCATGTTGTCTGATCACCAAATTTACACGCTGTCGATGATTGGAGACCACCGACAGCAGCGATTTGATCGCCAAATTCAGACCCCGGTGTTTCTATTTACTGGAACATTGGAGCTAATTTGCTAAACGTGTTTTTTCTGTCAATGCTATATAGCCACAGGCTATTAGTTTATAAATATATAGATGAGAAGATATGAGTTAAAAAATTTTTCCCAGCTGTAAAATGTTAGTTACTTTTCCAGTTTGTTCTCCCAGCTGACAAAATTTAGCTATAAAACGACTCGGTGTTTTCTGTTTCATCCAATTGTTGTTACATTGACAACAAAAACTTAATAATAGATTAGATCCCCAGAAACCGAGATTGATCGATGACGTCAGACTATTTATAGAATTGAAATATATAGATGAGATTTGAGTAAAAAAAATTTCCCAGCTGTAAAATGTTAGTTACTTTTCCAGTTTGTTCTCCCAGCTGACAAAATTTAGCTATAAAAGGTCTCTGTGTTTTCTGTTTCATCCAATCGTTGTTACATTGGCAACAAAAACTTAATAATAGATTAGATCCCCAGAAACCGAGATTGATCGATGACGTCAGACTATTTATAGAATTGAAATATATAGATGAGATTTGAGTCAAAAAATTTTCCCAGCTGTAAAATGTTAGTTACTTTCCCAGTTTGTTCTCCCCTCTGACAAAATTTAGCTATAAAAGGTCTCGGTGTTTTCTGTTTCATCCAATCGTTGTTACATTGGCAACAAAAACTTAATAATAGGTTAGATCCCCAGCAACCGAGATTGATCGATGACGTCAGACTATCTATAAAATTGAAATATATAGATGAGATTTGAGTCAAAAATTTTTCCCAGCCGTAAAATGTTAGTTACTTCCCCAGTTTGTTCTTCCAGCAGACAAAATTTAGCTATAAATGGTCTCGGTGTTTTCTGTTTCATCCAATCGTTGTTACATTGGCAACAAAAACTTAATAATAGATTAGATCCCCAGAAACCGAGATTGATCGATGACGTCAAGACTATTTATAGAATTGAAATATATGGTTCAAATACAATGTATCCTGCCTGGATTATTTGTTGGCTCAAACGTACGTATATAGTGGAACCAATCTGGTCATAAATTTCGAAATTATTTTATTATATTGCAATGAGCTAAGATCAAGACCACAACCTGGTAGGATCGAGGTTGACAATGTTGTTAGTTCAGTAGTAACATCAGCAATTGCAGCGTGAATTGTAGACGCAGCGATAGTAGTACTTGTTGTTCCACCAATAATTGCACTTAACGGCTTTGTTGCTTTGTTTGCAGCAGCAGCAGTAACTGTTGTTGTCATTGTTCCAAAACTATTTGCTGTGGCATCAGTTGTACTAGTAGCTATTGTAGTGATGGACGTATTTGCTCCGGTTGTAGTCACACTTGTGCGTATGATAGCTGTCGATAATATGGTCGTTTGGGTAGTAGTTTTGGTGCTAGTATTAGTCGCAGTGATGGTAGTCGTAGTAGTAGTAGTGGTAGTAGTACTAGTGGTAGTAGTAGCGGTGATAGTACTAGTGGTAGTATTAGTGGTAGTAGTAGTACTAGTGGTAGTAGCGGTGGTGGTAGTCGTAGTAGTGGTAGTGGTTGTGGTAGTAGTACCAGTGGTAGTAGTAGCGGTGGTGGTAGTCGTAGTAGTAGTAGTTGTGGTAGTAGTAACAGTGGTAGTAGTAGTAGTAGTAGTAGTGGTAGTAGTAGTTGTGGTAGCAGTGGTGGTAGTAGTAGTGGTAGTAGTAGTTGTGGTAGTAGTAGTAGGATTAGAAGTTGTTGCTGTTGTTGTCACTATTGTTGCAAAAGTTGTTGTTATTATAGATATAATAATCATGAATATACGGTGTCTATGTTAATCACAAAAATAGTGTTAATAATCCGAAACCAATGTGATAAAAATACACAAGAAAATTTTATAAGGATGTTGCAAAACGATTCTAATGAAAATATGTACTCGTATTGCAATTGAACTATTTATACAGCAAGAAATTTCATGATATTATCGCAATGAAAACTTGACATGTGTGAGGATAGCAGGATTTTTAACATGCATCACAAGGTGAGATAAATGTATCAACAGAACAGTGATAATATCTAGAATCCAAATTTTAGAAACAGTTCCTTAGATGAATTTTAGTTTTCCTAATGGCTTTGGCAGAAATATAAGAATTGGTGAAAGTAGCTGCTATTATTTACATAGCAGCATTTGGAATACCTTCTGTAAAACATTCTTAACAATTTATGACCCGCGGTCGGATTGGATTTTGCCAAATTGTATGTAAAACAATCTATATAAGCACATATAAATATAAATTCACATAAAGGGAATTTTGAAAGCTAGTTAAAACTTTGTAAAACAAACTTATCTGAAATCCTTCGTTTAAACGTTTGGAGAATCTCATCCGTTTAACGTAAATTTGGGTATTTTTGCTGATCACAGACGTCAAACCGATAGTAAAATTAAAAGGAATGTCATCGGTTTAACATAAATTGGGGTGTTTTTGCTGATCACGAAGGCCAAATCGATTGTAAAATTAAAAGGAATGTCATCGGTTTAAGATAAGTTTTTGTGTTTGTGCTAATCATAAATGACAAATCGATTGTAAAATTCAAACGGATAAGTGCAAATACAAAAATTTTGTAACACTTTCCAGAAAACGTATGGCGGAAAGAAAATAAGCATTACTACCAGTCAAATGTTACCTTTTAGTATTTGACAATATTTGTTTTGTATATTGTTAAAATTATATTTAATTAACAAAATAATACAGATTTGACACAAAATGCAGTTTCTACTGCTACTTTTAAGTTTAGTTAATATACATATTTACCTTGGATTAAATTCATTACCAAATCCACATTTATTCATTAAAAATATGATACTTAACATTAATAAATTGGTATAAATAATATACTACAATGCATTCACATAATGAGAAAAAATCACTTACTTGCTGCGCATGGATAGTCTAAAAATGGGCAGAGATTACCAATCATAAAATTGGCTGATTTTTAGCTTTCAGATTTTACAGTCATTGCGCTGTAAACCGAAATTTATTATTTTGTAGTTACACTGATGAAATATCTATGCATCGCGGAATGTTTCTTGCCATCTTAGATAATCTCAACATTTACTGTTTTGGCTTTTCCTTAAGTTCACAGGTCAAACTTTTTGGTCAAAACATTATCTCAAAAGTGGTGCTCAATATTTGATTAAATATTAACCAAAATTTAATCAAAATTTCAGGGTGATTTTTTGTAGAAAAATGCTGCAAATCGCGATGTTTAAAAAATTTCTTGCTAAATTGTGAGCTCAAACCTTTTCAATGCACGCTTCTTTGGCATGATTGGCTAAAATAATACACATCAAATCTTTGTACACAGTGCACACGATCAAACTCACTAAAATGTAAAAATGCTTTCAAATTTTGATCAAACTTTGATCAAACAGTTTGAAGGTGTGAATATTATCTTTAGTAGGTTTCATTAAAAATTCTATACGATTCTTAGAATAACTGATCTATATAGGATTTTTAAGATTAATATATGTATCTGCACAATTAAAACTGCATGTACATGCGTATTTTATGCAAAAATTGGTATCTGTCTGTAAATCATCAGTTTGTCAACTCCACAGTGTTCTTCCAGGATGTCAACAGTTCATACGATAACATTTTGCACTAAAGATTCACTGAAGATTCATTGAACAATATTCACTGAAGATAAATTCTGTTCCCTCATAAAGATGGCGGTAGCAGCAATTTTGGTATTCGAAAAGTGATATTGTGTTTCTTTCATAGCAATAGATGTTGTGACCCATGTGATGAATCAATGCATGCGTTTTTTCGTTAACCTTTTAATGTTCGAATTAATTTGTGTACCGTGCAATCAATCAGGACGCAGTACATCTGCTCAAAAGTAGGCTACTGCTACTGAAAAGCTGTGAGCTGTCTCACAGCGTTTTCTCTTACGTTGAATACGGCGTACATAAACCACTAAGCTATGTAACAAATGTCACTCGGTTACTTAAAGAACGTCGCAAATATAAAAAGTAACAGACATTATACCACAAACTCAGCCAACACAATAGTTGAGTACAGCGTACATAAACTACTAAGGTATCTAACAGCGGCAATTTTGGTATTCGGGAAGTGATATTGTGTTTCATTCACAGAAAGAGATGTTGTGACCCATGCGATGAATCAATGCATGCGTTTTTTCGTTAATCTTTTAATGTTCGAATTAATTTGTGTACCGTGCAATCAGGACGCAGTACATCTACTCAAAAGTAGGCGTCTGCTACGAAGAAGTTAGGAACCGTCTCACAATGTCCCTCACTTGCGTTGCATTCAACGTGCGTAAACTAATAAGCTATGTAACTGCTGTTACTCGGTTACTTAAAGAACGTCGCAACAGTTGAATACTTTAGTTAAGTTGCACTCTTGAGTTAAATTGAGCATGTAAACACTATATGTTGCTAAACTTTAGTTAAATTTTGTTGCTAAACACTATATGCGTGTTACCAAGAGTGCATTAGGGAAGAGTATGACACTTCCCTGCACTCACATATAAACCCGTGTTTGATGACACGGGCGTTCTAGGCCTGACCCCCCAGTTTCTGGGGGAAGAGATGCCCCGACCCCCTCCAGTTTCTGAGGGGGTAGCTCGTACCCCCAGTTTTTTTTGGGGGGGTCGGTTTATAGGCAGCTGCTTACAGACCGACCCCCCCAGAATTTCGGATGGCCCGACCGACCCCCCCCCCTAAAAAAACTGGGGGGGTCCGAGCTATCCCCCAGAAACTGGGCGGGTCAGGCGGCACACGCTCGCGTCATCAAACACGGGCTAACATGTGAGTGCAGGGAAGTGTCATACTCTTCTTTAATGCACTGCCGGTGTTACTAATATCTTTCACTCCGACGTTTTGTTAATTATTTGACTAAGCTGCCAACAACCTAAAATCGTATAAATGTCTTCCATATGAAGCGCCGTGAATTTAGAAATTCAAATTAGCCTGGCTCATTTCAAGACATATAATAAGTCTTTAGCGGTTGGGCCAGAAACCATTTGATGAGTCTCGTGACCCGCTACTGCTGGCTTATCCGAAGAGTTTAAAAGATGTACGATAGTATTACGGTTACGAAATTGCTCGAAGTTAAGGATTAATAACTGTGACTAGAAAGCTATGATCGTTTGCTCCTAATTAGTTGTTCATCGCAGTACAAGTGTGGTTTTAAAATGCGATTTTATTAGATAACAATGGTTTATTTTTCCGACAAATTACTTAGATACGTGGCGCTTAGCAATTTTTAGCAGGGCAACTGATTTAGTTTACGTTGTATAGGCCCAAACATTTCCACCGATGTTGCGCTCGTCAACCCAATAGTCCTAGCAAAATTTTCTTACATTAATAATTTAAGATGGCCTAAAACTTAATTTGTTCAAAAATAACGATAATACCAAATAATCCTGCAATAACGGTGCTATCTAGTAGAAAACTCTTTTTCGATTTGTCATTTATCAATACAAGATTACGAAAAGAGTTTTGCCTAGTATATACTAGTTTATAGCGAAGAAGACAAGGATGCCTGACAGGGGCACCCTTACGACATTCGAGAGTTCCTCCTTGCGACATTCGAGGCCCCCAGTTACGATATTGGAGGCCCGCTTGATTTAGTGGCATCCTTGCTACATTCGAGTGTCCCTCCATAAAGAGTTTTGCCTAGTATATACTACTTTAAAGCGAAGAAGACAAGGATGCCTGACAGGGGCACCCTGACGACATTCGAGAGTTCCTCCTTTCGACGTTCGAACCCCGCCCTTGCGACATTCGAGACCCGCTTGGTTTAGGGGCATCCTTACGACATTCGAGTGTCCCTCCATACGGCGCTCGAGGTCCCCGTTATGACATTCGAAGCCCACGTTACGACATTCGACGCCCCTCGTTGCGACATTCGAGGTCCCCTATTGCGACATTTGATGCCCCCCGCTGCCACGACATTCGATTTCCACCGTTACGACATTCGAACCCCCCGTTGCAACATTCGAGGCCCCCAGTTACGACATTCGAGACCTGCTTGATTTAGGGGCATCCTTACGACATTCGAGTGTCCCCCCATATGACGCTCGAGGTCCCTGTTATGACATTCGAAGCCCACGTTACGACATTCGAGGCCCATCGTTGCGACCTTCGATTCCAACCGTTAAGACATTCGAACCCCCCGTTGCAACATTCGAGGCCACCCGTTACGAACCTATTGACTCTATCGGGGCCCGACGACCATGTGATAAATGTTAAAACTCACTTGGTGCAGTTTCAAACGATTTATCTGAATCAGTCATTGTTTGCGTCAAACATTGACTAAACAAATAGCATTCTTCTTCGTCTGCGTTGTGAGACCAGTAATTGCAATTTGCAAATTGAGTACAGTGGCTGCAACACACCGTAGCTGACTCAACTCCGTCGGTCGTTTGTAAAACGAAGTTTGTGTCGCATTTCCCGAGTATCGTTGGGCAACACGTCAATACTGAAGTTAAAATTCATTCCATACATTTTAGGACAATGTGTAAAAAAACTCTCGGGTTTCTGATATAAATGCTCAGTTAGGACACTGCTTCCCGGCCATCAGCTTGGACCGTGTTGCCAAAAAAATGAGTGTTTTTAAATTGAGTTCCTTTCAGATAGCCGTTATAGGCATATCCTTGCCAATGGTAAATAGTCATATCGTTTACGTTAAACTGGAGCGAGTGTAGCGAATGGGGTTACATAAAATAACGCCTAATCCGGCAAAAGATCTTGTATCTATCTGTTCTACGCGAACGACGGATTCCGTTCACTAATTTCATAAATTTTAACTATTTTTTGACGATAAATCAATGTAGTTGTGCAACTAGCTTTGGTGTTTCAAAGATGTTCCTTGGTGTTTTGGTGCACCTCATATTTGACTGCTCCAATGATTAACTACTCAAATTATGACGAAACCGACATATATCGGAGACTTTTTTATTTTGTTATTTGGGGTCACCAAGCATTTAAGGTTTATGACTTTCGCATAACTACTCAAATTATGACGAAACCGACATATATCGGAGACTTTTTTATTTTGTTATTTGGGGTCACCAAGCATTTAAGGTTTAGACTTTCGCATAACTACTCAAATTATGACGAAACCGACATATATCGGAGACTTTTTTATTTTGTTATTTGGGGTCACCAAGCATTTAAGGTTTATGACTTTCGCATAACTACTCAAATTATGACGAAACCGACATATATCGGAGACTTTTTTATTTTGTTATTTGGGGTCACCAAGCATTTAAGGTTTATGACTTTCGCATAACTACTCAAATTATGACGAAACCGACATATATCGGAGACTTTTTTATTTTGTTATTTGGGGTCACCAAGCATTTAAGGTTTATGACTTTCGCATAACTACTCAAATTATGACGAAACCGACATATATCGGAGACTTTTTTATTTTGTTATTTGGGGTCACCAAGCATTTAAGGTTTATGACTTTCGCATAACTACTCAAATTATGACGAAACCGACATATATCGGAGACTTTTTTATTTTGTTATTTGGGGTCACCAAGCATTTAAGGTTTATGACTTTCGCATAACTACTCAAATTATGACGAAACCGACATATATCGGAGACTTTTTTATTTTGTTATTTGGGGTCACCAAGCATTTAAGGTTTATGACTTTCGCATAACTACTCAAATTATGACGAAACCGACATATATCGGAGACTTTTTTATTTTGTTATTTGGGGTCACCAAGCATTTAAGGTTTATGACTTTCGCATAACTACTCAAATTATGACGAAACCGACATATATCGGAGACTTTTTTATTTTGTTATTTGGGGTCACCAAGCATTTAAGGTTTATGACTTTCGCATAACTACTCAAATTATGACGAAACCGACATATATCGGAGACTTTTTTATTTTGTTATTTGGGGTCACCAAGCATTTAAGGTTTATGACTTTCGCATAACTACTCAAATTATGACGAAACCGACATATATCGGAGACTTTTTTATTTTGTTATTTGGGGTCACCAAGCATTTAAGGTTTATGACTTTCGCAAGACGCGGCGGGTATTAACCCTCCCGGCGAATTGCGCGTTTTTGCCTTATGCATTTTAGAGCTATGATCCAAAGTGTAAAAATACAGAAAACGTTAAATTTAAAAATTTTGACAAAGTTAGTTTTTTGTTAGGAGTGAACAGTGGTTTTATGGCAAAGATGTCCATGGTGGGCTAGAGATGCGCGGAAAATTTTAGTAAGAATCCGGAATAATTGATAAAATTTTGGAAAATTTGGAAAAATTATATAACACTTTTAGCAAAACTGAGGAAATGACTGAAAGTACTCCTTTTCATACCTCCACATCCTTCTGAACCTTTTTACCTCCTAAGCAGCCAGACCTTGGAGACCTACGGTTTATAGGCTTATTTAAGGCGTTAAGCAGTTTGATTTCTTTGTTTATTGAGTGCATATATCGTTTAGATTTCGGAACGTTGTCCTGGTTAAAAATCTTCATTTTGGGCTAAATATATATAAGCAAAATTTTGCGGCTTTTAGTAGTACATGAAGTTACATAAGCTTTAAGGGTTAATTTTGCTGTACGCTGAAGGCTTGAATGCGTTTACAGAATTTCGGGGCAAAGTAAAGTTTAACTGCGTAACGTTACATCCTTAAAGAAGAGCAGTTCCGAAGTGGCAATTCCCGACTAAGTCGTAGATTTAGTATAAGGTTTAAATTTGACCTTCGGTTACACTTAGGTATTAAGCTTGGCAGATCGACTACATCACACTTCGTATAGCTTACTCTCCTGGGCTTTGATTTGTATGCTTTTCTTGGTTGTTGAACACAATAAGTACAATTTCATTTGCGTGGTATTCATCAAATAGTGCAAGCCGTAGAAGCCAAATACGTGAGAGATGACTCTTCGAAATGACTTTTAAAATTGGAACCATATGGAGCAATACTTATAGTCCGATTGGAATGCACCGTAAAAATTGGATTAGTTTTCACTCTTGGTGACGAAAAATTTTAACCTATACTTTCAACAATTATATTGACGTTTAAAATATTATATGCATATGTAACTCAATTATTTCAGTGCTTACGATGACGGTTTTTCGCTTTAGATTTTTTCACAGCCGAAATAGATGAAAAAACGAAGATAACAATTTATGAAATCAAACATTGCAACTTCAATTATATAAACCTCATGCGTCTGGCTGTCTTTTATGTAAGGCTTCGAATTATAATTATTTACACATGTGCGCAAGATCAAACTTACCAGAATTAGCAAATTTTCCCATAAGCAAAATAATGATCAACTTCGGTGAAAACTGTCCGCACCCCATTACTGAGCGCTAAAATAAATATATATTAGGTGAACGGTTATGGACGTATACATTTAATTGTTTATTTTGTGCATTCATAATTTTATTTCAGCGATTTCTATAAATAGTTACAAGACATGTCCATTATTTCACAAATTTGTAACTAGATTCTGGGTGCTCTGCTCAATACATTAGGACAACAACTTAACTTTTGTTTTACATAATTTAACCGGAAACATTTAACAAAACATCTAAAGCAGAACAATGCACCAAAGAAGAGAAGAGCAAATTCGAGACAAGCTCCAGAAAAGTGCACTTCCAAATCGGGAGAAATATTTTACATAACATGCCCACAAGCTTCCGGAAAGAATTATTCCATTTCATTATAGTGATACCAGAACGCTGTATATAAACTAGTGTACCAGGAGGAAAATCCAGGAACATTGCTGAAACACATAAAATTTCATTAAATTACAGTGAAAATTTTGTAAATTGGGTCAAAAGCCGAGCATGTTATATAAAATATTGTATTTTGCTGGAAAAACAAGGCCTAATGGCCCCTAGCATTATAATTCTATGCAAAACATGAGGAAATTTCATGGAAACATAAAATGTGTCAGGATATGGAAGCTTAACAATGCAAATGAAATAAGTCACTGCCGTTGAATCAGGATGTTCATTATAAAACAGCTCACAAATCAGGAAATGATCAAAATCGGAACCAAATTGTTGTTATGTTAGATTCTGTAAACAATATATTACCGAGCCAATTTGCGGTATGACGGTATTTCTGTGAAAGAATGTAGTGTCGTTGTATGCAATGTAGATATTGGAGCCAGTCAACTGGTGTATGTTAAGGGTCCGCAATTTATGAACCTTGTAACTTCTGACCTTGAAGTATGAAGAGCCACGATACTTTGTATACGTGTACCTATATGTATTCAAGTTCTTGACGATGTGTAACAATTTCTGGGTCGGTTTTTTCACTCCGTAGGATTGCCTTTCCTTTTCTTATAGTTATGGTAAGCACAGTTGCAACAGTATTTAGGGGATGACTAAGCCTTGCGTTTCGGCCAAAATTGGGAACCTGTGTACAAATTATTAATGCAATTTGATTTTTCGATATTTGGTTTCTTAACAAACTTGGTATCTCACCTCTTGATAATCACATTTATTTTGGTATCTACCTGGCAAATTTCGAATTATCCTTACAAAATGTGATTAATTTATTATATATGCACTGTGCCGTGTATAAGAGTATATATCAGTTTTGGCGATCAAGAGAGTAGCCAGGGATTAATGCCAACTATAGGACACGCCCAGATTCATAGTATTTTCTCGGATTTTGGGGTGTTAATTTTATAAACGACCCCCGTTATGATTAGCCGAATTTGGGATCGCTCACAACATGTGTGTGGGTGTATAAACAGTTTTACCTACTTTGACAAACTTGATTATAATTCTGCACAGTAGTGGCATTGTACAAAGGACCCATCGACAGGGCTGGAGATGTTATAGTATATTTGTGTTTATGTATATATGTATGGAAGCATAGTGTGTATTGATAAGAAAAGTTGAATGTTGTACTTGGTGGTCATTTATTATTATATATTTTGACAGATTTAGATTGTAGATAATTCTTGGAATTATGGCTTCAAACACGTGAATCTTCGCCGGCATCCTGGTATGCTTCGGAAATAGATGTAGTATTGGTCCGAAGGATGGAACATTCCATTGGAATATTCCATAAGGTTCTAGGAGTTGATTTAGTATCATTGGCCCAAGAAAGTGTTGCATCAGCAGCGGATTGCCCACAGTAACTTAACCAGGCAATTGGGAAAGTTAAAGACTAGGAAGTTCTTGAGAAGGCATCTGGCAGTAGTTGAACCAAGTACATTATCGGCGGTCGAGCCAGCATGCATCAGCCTTCATCGAGATAGGTCAGGTTGTCTGATCAGTTCTTCGCTTGTGTTTTTCATTATGGACGTTGCTTTATTATGTATTATATAATTATATGCATTTTGGTACATACGTTTTATGGTTTTATTTTGGTCTGGCCCAGCTTTGTCTGTCCTCAGCGTCCCTCATGACGCTTAGTTTTAGAAGCCAGATATCCTATAGGGACCGGTATGTGTGATACGGATCCCTGTGGTATAAAATTTGTGTTGAACACCGAACCCATGCCGTACTTGATATGCACTTATTGCGGTTTATCCTTAAATTATTATATTAGTCAGAATAGGCGCGGTGTAAAAGAGAGATCCGTATCCCGTTAACTTCGCCAGAATAGATTATGTATTTTCACAGGTCCCTTAATAGAACATGCCCAGGAGGCACCGTTATCGTAACGGTTCTCGTATGATCTTACCATGTTTCAGTAATCACTATTGGATATATAACTTTTTGAACACTGAATCATTTACGAGAGTCGTGGGTCGATCAAGGGAATTTAAAGCATAAATTAATATAAAAATTTGAGCACGCTTCGGAAACGTCTGACCAGTGTCGAAAAATTTGATAATTATGAGCTTTACTAACACGTCTGACATGCTGTAGTGATGTAGTGGGTTAAACCAGTCTTTTAGGATGATTTACAAGTCAAAGCTCTAGGTTAGAATCACTTTAATATCTGATCTGAGGAACTGGGTAAAGAATCAAGTCTCATTCGATATTCAATTGCACAACCATTAGTTGTTTATAGAAAACATGCATTATGCCTGCCGTTGCTAAAAGGCTATATTGAATCAACCAACATCAAAACCTTAGTAAAGATGTGCCCAAGTAGCAGCAAGTTCTGAAATCATTACGGCCTAGCTAGATTCATCCCATTCTGGTTCAAGCTATGAGCAGAGATGAGTGTGATCGTTTATATATTTTGCTAAACAACAGTTGAGTGATTTGAAAAGCAGAAACGGTGCCTAAGTGATTTTGTCGGAATAAAAACAGGTTTAATGCGGATAATTTAGTACTGCTAACCGAGGAAGCATCGTAATCTTGACATCCTTATTGGGAAACTATCAAATTACTTTGCGTTATAGTTTGGATTGAAACGCCCTCGTATTAGTTTTTTGGAACTTTTATTTTTCACGCAATATCACTGGAGGTTTCGCGTCTGGCATCGCTTATGAATAAACCTTGTGTGGGAATTGTGAATTTCTTGATTTGTCACGCCACGGTTAAGCTATTTCAGTGTTTCCACAGGATGGCGCTCCGCCTAGGTATTCTAAGGATACTTAAGAATTCGTGACCCAAAACTTTCTTGGGTAACAGTTCGGTGGACTTAGTCCCTTTAAATACTTGCTCACACAATTTAACTCACTGCTGTTTATAAATTTGGTGTTCCTACAAGCTGCGGTTTGATACTAAGAAAGCATCAACTCTCGGCGAACCAAAAAACGCGTGCCCAGAGCGAACGTCTTCGTTGGAGTCACAATTAATGTAAACTTTATTCACATTTAAATTAGGCTGACTTAACAAAAGTTAAAAATATGGCATTAGTAGGCTATGCCATGTTTTTGCCTGACAATAGTAGTGCGAAGGGGCTAACAAAGCCAGTGCTCAATATAACGTTTACAGGTCTACAATAAGTGCCTGCTATGCTATTCTCTATATATTCAGCGTAAGCCTAAGTTCTACATCTCATATAACTCTTGGACTAAGGTTAAACCCATGTCGGGTGATTTTCACTTCCGATCCTCTTTTTACTGATACGTTCTTTTTCTAACCTTGTAATGTAAACTTAATTCACATTTAAATTAGACTGACTTAACAAAAGTTAAAAATATGGCATTAGTAGGCTATGCCATGTTTTTGCCTGACAATAGTAGTGCGAAGGGGCTAACAAAGCCAGTGCTCAATATAACGTTTACAGGTCTACAATGAGTGCCTGGTATGCTATTCTCTATATATTTAGCGTAAGCCTAAGCTCTACATCTCATATAACTCTTGGACTAAGGTTAAACCCATGTCGGGTGATTTTCACTTCCGATCCTCTTTGTACTAATACGGTCTTTAATATTCTAACCTTATAATGCACGACCCTTAAAAGTGACGTAGGGCCCTATCGCCAATAATCGGTGCGAATACATAGAAATAAAAAAGCAAAATACAACGAACAAGGTAATCAAACGCGACAACGAAAAAACACTTGGTCGTGCCAAAGCGCTCACAAAATCGTAATGACTGAATGGCGGTTATGATCGAAACTATGAAGGCTAAAACGAAGAAAAAGAATGAACGTATGTGACCGTGTCCAAGAATCGTCTTACCTTTTATGCTATTTCTATGTCTGGCATTTAGTATAAATTTAGCAGCTAATTAGTAAACATATGCTATAGAGCTGCAAAACAGCACACTGTATCTATTTATAGTTGTGGTAATTATTCAGTAAGGTATTTGACGACGACTTGGCCACAAAGTTACAACGAACGCTTTCGATACGTCTATAAAACGAGTGAAAGTAGATTAAGTAGTGAAAGTAGTAATTGCTGGAACTATTGAGCAACCCAAGTTTTGCGCAAAAGTTCATCCAGGAAGCTATCATATTTGTCACAAATAGTATATATAAATTTTAATGCTTAATTAGAAAGCAAAAAAGTAAAATTGAACAACGCCATGGACTATCTGTTACGTTACGTTCGACTTTCATGTCATACTGCCACACATAATCATAGTGGAGTAGGGCGGGGTTTCCCCATTGACGTTCTTCAAAATGGCTACCCCGAAGTCGAGATAAAGTCTAAGGAGAGATTGGATACTGTGAATTTTTAAATTCGGTTTTAGATGTTCATAAATCAGCTGAAATACCGCTTAAGGTGAAATGTATAAATCAACTGCCATCATAAAATTGGACGCTTTACAAACCCAGTCACTCCTGTGTGCATATGAAGTCAAAACGACAAATGTCTCTGACTTGATGATCGGTATAGTTTAAGGTCGAAACAGAATATTTTTATAATCACCACCCACAAGATAAAAATCAACTATTCTAAACAATAACACGTCGTCTCAAACTGGAAACTTGGCAATGAACATAGCATTCGGATACGAATCGATGTGGCCTCTTTTAACGCCATATTCTTAAGTTTGAAGTTAATGACAAAAGAACAATTGGTTGATAGTAGTGCACATGATTGTGGCCTCTTTTAACGCCATATTCTTAAGTTTGAAGTTAATGACAAAAGAACAATTGGTTGATAGTAGTGCACATGATTGTGGCCTCTTTTAACGCCATATTCTTAAGTTTGCAGTTAATGACAAAAGAACAAGTGGTTGATAGTAGTGCACATGATTGTGGCCTCTTTTAACGCCATATTCTTAAGTTTGAAGTTAATGACAAAAGAACAATTGGTTGATAGTAGTGCACATGATTGTGGCCTCTTTTAACGCCATATTCTTAAGTTTGAAGTTAATGACAAAAGAACAATTGGTTGATAGTAGTGCACATGATTGTGGCCTCTTTTAACGCCATATTCTTAAGTTTGAAGTTAATGACAAAAGAACAATTGGTTGATAGTAGTGCACATGATTGTGGCCTCTTTTAACGCCATATTCTTAAGTTTGAAGTTAATGACAAAAGAACAATTGGTTGATAGTAGTGCACATGATTGTGGCCTCTTTTAACGCCATATTCTTAAGTTTGAAGTTAATGACAAAAGAACAATTGGTTGATAGTAGTGCACATGATTGTGGCCTCTTTTAACGCCGTATTCTTAAATTTGAAGTTAATGACAAAAGAACAATTGGTTGATAGTAGTGCACATGATTGTGGCCTCTTTTAACGCCATATTCTTAAGTTTGAAGTTAATGACAAAAGAACAATTGGTTGATAGTAGTGCACATGATTGTGGCCTCTTTTAACGCCCTATTCTTAAGTTTGAAGTTAATGACAAAAGAACAATTGGTTGATAGTAGTGCACATGATTGTGGCCTCTTTTAACGCCATATTCTTAAGTTTGAAGTTAATGACAAAAGAACAATTGGTTGATAGTAGTGCACATGATTGTGGCCTCTTTTAACGCCATATTCTTAAGTTTGAAGTTAATGACAAAAGAACAATTGGTTGATAGTAGTGCACATGATTGTGGCCTCTTTTAACGCCATATTCTTAAGTTTGAAGTTAATGACAAAAGAACAATTGGTTGATAGTAGTGCACATGATTGTGGCCTCTTTTAACGCCATATTCTTAAGTTTGAAGTTAATGACAAAAGAACAATTGGTTGATAGTAGTGCACATGATTGTGGCCTCTTTTAACGCCGTATTCTTAAATTTGAAGTTAATGACAAAAGAACAATTGGTTGATAGTAGTGCACATGATTGTGGCCTCTTTTAACGCCATATTCTTAAGTTTGAAGTTAATGACAAAAGAACAATTGGTTGATAGTAGTGCACATGATTTTATTTGAAAAAAGAAGATTGGTAAAAAATTTTGGTCATTTGTAAGAAATGTAGGTCAAATTTAAGGATAATTGGTCATATTTGGCATAGGCTTAAGAGTCCCTTTATAGGGATTCCAAAACCTACTTGGAGGTCGCTGAAATCATTAAATCCGAGATATTTCAAAAATCAACATAGTGTTTTCGTTATTTTCAGATAAGTGTGCTTTTTGAAAAATTGGGCTTTTGGATTTTCTCATGTTCGAGTTGTTCATTGAAAATCTAATTGCGGTAAGTAACATCATAGCTTTGGTTTAAAGTGAGCCAGCAAGAATACGTTTCTTGTAATATTCATATAGGACTACATGAGATAACTCCCACATACGCTGCTACTTTACGATTCAGCTATACTTACACACCCATGCTGGCTTAAACTTAATCATGACAAGCCGAAATATTACAATACACCAGAGCATTAGTGGGTTCTTGTTTTGGTAACCATCGGAGTCATTACCTAATCGATAATGGGTTAACCGCACAGAGCTACTTTAGTGGGTTTTTGTCTGAGTAAACACTAAAATCCCTATCTAATGTATTAAGGGCAATCCGCATAAAGCTACTTTACATTAAACTGAACTAATCTGGCAATTAGTGAGAACGTCGCGTATTGTATACTGAGCAAAGCGCCGAAGATTTTGGGTTTTACTGTAATTAAATTTTTTATTTACAAAATAAATGCCAGGAAGGAACTTTAGTATTCAACGGACATAATTTTGCTGCGCTCGGATTTGATCCTAAAACAAATTTATTACGAATACTGGGCTTGTTTTCGATACGTTTTGCACAAAAAATTAAAAATTTGGAACAAGAAATGGATCATCGAAAGCGGCGTGAGAAGCGGCGGTATAACCAATGAAGTGAAAATTCCGAAGAGGTGTCTGTAGAAATTTTTCCAGTGATACCAAAATTGCCCAGGTTTGCAGAAAAGAAGATATAAAGCCCGAGCACACCGAGGTCGCCATTTACAAAATTTTTCACAAACTTAGGACTTTTAGTATGTCCCAATAGGTTCAATTTATAAGTTTACGATGTATATACAATGAAAATTGGTACTATAAAGTACTATTAAAATTATTTTTTTCGAATTTTACATTGTTATATTGGTATCGAGCACTGGTTATTTGTAGCATCATTTATAAGAAATGCTGGTCAGTTTTAAATATTGTGGGTGAAAAACATGTTTCTGACCAAAAAACTCTTGGAGAAGCACCAAGATGGTCAACTGATGTTGTAAATAATCATCTTAGCATTGCCAGTCTCATATTTTGTGTTAAGTTTGTGCCACGTTGCGATAGGTGTGTTTTAAGACTATAGAATACGAATACTTCCGATTCTGGAGACATTTGGTACTGGGTGTGCTGATATATATTGAGTTGGTGTCAACCTGTGTTGTAGAGAACTTTCGGTTCATACAGTAATCTAAAGCATCAAAATCCAAGTAAAGAATTGAAACAAACAAATTACTTTCGTATGCCTCTAGTTAGTCATTATCAATTGAACAAAGCCCACTTATAGTGTTCATAAATATTATGGAACCAAACCATTAGAAATTTTTTATAGTGTATTATTAATTAGTTCACGTGTACAAAATATATACTTGTCTTCAGAAAGTACTTCCCCAAATCAAGATCATAAAAAACACTCTACCTGTAAATCTAAAGTGTTCTAGCCTAAACAATCTGGACATCACAGAAATTGTTAGGTTAAATGTTTCCTTTTCCAAGGTTTAATTTTAGTCCAATGGTATCTAAGGTTCATCGGCTCACGGAGCTGTGCGGCGGGGGAGTGTGGTCGGAACAGCTAAAGTGTTGTTCTAGCCTAAACAATCTGGACATCACAAAAATTGTTAGCTTAAATGTTTGCTTTTCCAAGGTTTAATTTTAGTCCACAGGTACCTAAGGTCCATCGGCTCACGGAGTTGTGCGGCCGAGGAGTGGAAGCGGGACAGGGGATACATTTTGTATAATTTTAGAAAATCATAGTTATCCTGAATTTTACCTATTTGCTCAACGTTTTCCGCGCGCTGTCGGCCTGACGGGGTCAGTTGTTGGGGTCTTAGGGATGGTTCAGATGTACCCCACTATGGACACCACTGTGCATTAGACTCGTTGTGCTATTTGATTTTCATGGAATATCTTACTTATGGAATATCTTACAGTGAGTCTTCGTGAGGGAGCTAACCGAAACAGCTGTTCAAGTGACACATAAAAAGTTATCGATGAAAGCCAAATCCTAAAATGATAAAATATATTATTAAAAAGAAAACTAGTCGGTTAATAAAGACTATAAAAACAACGGTACACCTCTGGCTAGTCGCGGTGCCATCAAGCTGAACATAAATTCTGCGCTGGTGTTGATTACTGTGTCATTGACAACTTGTTTGAAGACGCAAATTAGTTTAAAAAAGTTTATGTATAAACTTATGCGGCGTTCACGTTATAATGTCCCCGCTGTTTGGAAGTTTTGTCTCAACGTAGTCGCAACCTTACCGTGTAGACAATCAGGGTCATGCCAATCTGTTAATGACACCCCTAGCTACTGCATTGCTCGTTAAAGTGTCGTACATACCCTTAGCTACCAATTTGGCGCGAATTTACTGTAACAGACACCGTCTGTAGGTAATGCAGTGTATTAGTCAACTGTGCTGTGTTGTTTGCTAAATTCTCGATATTTGTGTCTAGGCCATATAAACGATAATGTTTAATGCCGCACACTGTCAATGAAACTTCAAAAAGACACGGTGTGCCTTACACTGTCGAGAAGCTTCAATACCCCTAGCTAGCTACTTTTTAAAAAATTATAAAAAACATGCGGCGTTTAAGACACCCTGTTGTCGACAGCGTGCCTGACACTGTGTTGTGTACATAGGTTCCAAGCATTGGGTACCTTATAACATGAAGGCCGCATAAATTTAAGTAAATTCGAATTTCCATTCGACCCTAAGTTACCCAAGGCATCTAGGCAACGCTGCAATTATATTTAGCTAAATACAATTGCATCGCTTATGGTTGTAATATAAAGGGTCTTTTAAAAGCATCAGCCCAATAACTGTGCTTGCCCTAAATGTGTTTAATTGAGTTGACAAGTTTGAAAAGCACTTAACCATTGTACAATAAAATCCATTTTCTCACAGTTCGGATATAAAACCAGTTTGTATCCACTTAACCATTGTACAATAAAATCCACTTAATTGTGTTACTTAGCTATCGCGTCAATTTAGAACATAAATACATCCGTCATTAATTATTGTTTGGTGTAATTATATCCTTCTAGAACCAAATATTATAAAAAATTAGCGTACGAGGCTCGAATGCAAACCATCCAGGTTCAATACGTCACTACGGCAAAAGTTTGTTCAATATTGTGCACAATACATAGTAATTCAAGAATGAAGAGGTTAATCAAATTGAAGACACTCGCTTGATTAATCAAAAAGCCTCGCTCGATTAACCATTTCGTGCATAAACTGACCACATTTATCACAGCGTACGTTGCAAAAACTATTTGCTTTCCGAGTTTGTCGTGCTGATATGTATTTGCCAGTGTGTTGTTGTTAGCTCGCTTTGAGAGGCTCTTACGGAACTCAGCAACAGCCTATAAATTGTGGTACGGCAAGTGCAAGAGGCTTGAAGTCAATTGATCAAGGTTCAAACCGTCACTGCGACAAAACTGTGTTCCAGACTGTGCCCAGTAGGATGCAGGTTAAGAAGGAAGGGCTAACCAAAATTAAATCGCTAACATGATTAAAGATATAATAAGAGGCACAAAACAAAGGTGCAGGACAAGCAAAATTATGATATTACATACATGAACCACATGTGACACAACAGACCTGTGTTCGGTGCCTGCGATAATTTACGAACTTCCGACATAGCCTAAATAATTTCCGTTTCTTTGATGATAAAGCTTGAAGAATATCATGTATGAACATCTAGCAGTTTATTGGTTATTCTTTTTATACAGTTAATTGTAATAACGGGACGCAGCTGCATGTCGAAACTTCCTAAAACCATGCCATACGATCCCGGCTATCGTAACCTAAAGGGCGGACTGTGAATTGTTGAAATTTTAAATTTATTCTTGGTCAGACCCAAGAAGCTACGGAGCTTAGCAGGCCGCAGCGCTTCACGGGGTGTGTTCAGACCCCGCCCGATTGGTTGCGCACGTGCCTAGTTTCTGGCATGACTTGTGAGGTCCCCCAGGGAGGATAGAACCGATACATGCTCACAGGCCATGATGCTTGGCCGTCGTTCCCTGTCCTCGTCTAAACGGAAGTTGTTTAAGTCAGTTAATTTGCGTGAAAAGGTGAAGTAAGACTTGACAATTGCACTAGAAAGTTGAAACTCGACTTGATCTGCCTAAGTAAGGCCCTGATATTTTCCGTGTTAATGAATCGTAGCCTATGTGGCCCCCACAGGGTTCCGACAAGCCCTGAAAGTTTAATGTCGGAAGGTCAACGGCGTGGCCTGCTTCCTTTAATAAATTCAGTTTTGGGAACTGATAATTTGACTAGTGTTATTTCTGTCTCGTTGGGGCAGAGTGTATGGGAAAGTCTCTAGTGAACTTTTCGAGCTAGTGGATTATGCGGGTTGAATTTGTTTGTGGACTCCTAATACGTTTATTCCTCGGTTCAAATGATCAAACAGTAATGGCAGAAGGCCATGCACGCCAGTGCTTGGGACATTCTCGCCCACAAGCCGTGGCGGGCAGTGCCTGCTCGTCCGAGCGGACAAACCAGCAGTTTCCTATCGTTTCGGTATGAATTGAAACTGTACTCGATGCGTATGATACAAAGTTTACTTAAATAATTAACGGTTATCGTTGGGACGAGTGTTTCCTGTCGGCTATCGAGGCAGATTAAAGTGAGTCAGGTCGGGAAAGCTTAGTAGTAACTCGCTGCTGTCGTTTCGGTTCGATGGACAATGGGGCACAGGGCGTTAAAAGGGGAAAACAGGGACGGAGCGTGCAGATACCCGCGCGTTCGCTGACTAGGGGCGGTTATCCCGGCTTCTTCTCAATGTTAGCGACTCTTCCTCTATGGGGCGCCAAATGCTGGGGCCCTAGAGTGCTTCGAAAAATGTTCCTTAAAGAGTGCCACCTTAAACGACGATCCTTTGCACGCGGTGACGAACACTAGACGGGGTTAAGGGAGAAGAAAACGGCGACAGGGCTTGACTATGCGAGCTCTACTCTGGCAACACCAAAAACACGGTCTGGTTGCTACTCAATGCAACACCGGCGATAAGATACTCCTAAGAACGTCGACTATTTTATCCTAGCAATTCAGTCGCGGTAATGCCTACACGCTGATTCATTTTATCATGTCGGGTGACTTTGCCTACCAGACAGTACGACTGACCGAAAGGAGGGGGGTAGAATAGTTCATCAGATTCTGGATGGTGGGGCGTGGTCGTGGCGCTAAATAGCCCGATGCGAGCTCCTAGACAATTTCCGCGGCCGCCCCCAGGGGCGAGCTCGGTTAGTTAAATTCGTTTCGTATCCGCGGCCGATTTTGTAGGAAGCATGGTAGGGCATGACACACGGGCGGTATGCGCCCGATCGATCTGTTGCCCGGTCCTTACTCCTAACCTTGGGGTCGTTCCAAGCCTCGGGGCAGTGGCGGTTAGCTCCTTTTCTCGTTGGTTGCCTTTGTTTTGACTCTCCCTAACGCTCATCCTATTGCCTTAGTGCACTGCAGTGTTGCAGTGTCTCGACTGCACTGTTGTGGAGTTGAGTTATCATCGTCTTATTAGTCGATGTTTCTATATTCCTATGGCTGAATGGTTAGAACTGAGGATTCTGCAGCGGGCTTGAATTCCCCGTGCAGGATCGAATCTGCTAAAGGGCAAGGAATAAAAATGAAAACTAGAGCATGGTCATACGTAGTACATAGCCTAACGGGCAACTTAGGATAAACAGTGAAATCAAGCCAAACTCAGCGATCAACTCGCTTCAAAGGAAAATAGGGGTTTTGCACTCACTCGTCTCGGGGCCAAAATGGTCTGAGCGAGGCGGTCAGTTTTCCTCATTGGGAGGGGGAATAAGTATTTTAAATTTTTGGAGGCAGGAACACGAAGTGCTTCTCCCGCAAGGGCACTGACTGAATACGGCGTTGGGGCCTGCCATCGGCTTATCCGACGATGTTCATTTTTTGGACATTGGCCCCAAGAGAAGACCATGTCACTATGCTATAGTGAACACCAGTAAACTTAATCGTTTTAGTAGAGTCGTTTCGGGGTGCGAGTGTGGCGTTTTACCAACAAACTGGATGCTCGCGGCACCAAACGGGGCTGACGGAATTTTGTATGGCTGGGTTCATCGCTCCTCCAGCCTTTTTGGATCACACCGGGATCAGGGTAGTCGCCTAGTATCTCTTCGGTCAGTTGTCATGGTGAAGTTCGTGTTTAATTGAGATGCCTACCATATTTGCATAAACTGGCGCAAGGGTCCTGCAACTTCTATTAATCTGTGCGCATCGAAACGCGATAAAACAAGAGCCCAATAATAAAAACGAGACCATCCCTTAACAGCGTTCCTTGTGAACAGCAAACACCTTAAGCTCAAGCTGCAGTACCTAGAATTTGTTCAATCTTTTATGCTCCCAAATTTTCTTAACTCATTCGGATCAACGAAATTTTTGGGCTTCCCAAAGCCCAACGGAGGCTAGTCCTCCGTTCCTAGCTAAGTTACACTTCTGTTCGAGCTCAAACACGGCATGAGCGTCGAACGGTCAATTAGGTTGCAAATTTGTAAACCATGAATGCACAAATAAAACAAATCCCTACTGGTTCAGCTTCGAAGCGTTGGAAAGTTTTACCGCGGTCGGCTCAGCAAAATTCGGTTGTTCTACCTCAAGAACTGCACGTCATGTAAAGCATGGACGACTGAAGCGTCCGTTTTGAGTCGTCCTACCTAAGACCCCGGGGAATCAGCATGACTTCGACTTGGCTAGCTAGTCCTCTCGGTGCTCTGTACCTGCGTACGTTAAGTCGCTTTGTGCTTCCACCTCGGAACTCGAGCCTAGATATTAATTCCAGTTGGATCTGTGCGTAGCATTTCGCCGGGAAAAAAGAGGGGGTCGAGCCCAAGCGTTAATGAATCTGTCTACGGGAGAAGGACACGCTACATCCACGGGATACCTAGATGAACGGCCTGTTACTGTCCGTATATCAGGGAAACTAAACTCCTGCAGCGCCAATCCTTTCTTGTACTTAGTCTTTGATCCTTGGGGCAGCAATTGCTGAACCCCCTTCGCGGGGCGAATACCCACGCGGAAAATCTTCAACCACCGATCAACGAATTGAAGCGAAAAGCGAAAACGAAGACACCGAGCAATTCAGAACCATAAATGATTAAAACACGAAAGCCCTGCGTCGGAGCCGGTCAGTAAAGTCGACCGAACTCCACGCTGCCGAAGTCAAACTGATTCGAATTCTTCGAGCGTCATCTCCAAACTCGAAAATTTTATCGTGTCTTTTTTTCAGCTCCCAATCAGGGGCGACTTTATTCGGATCGTGGCTTTCTGAATTGGTCTTGGGGCCAATCGGAAAATTTAAGTTTTCCGGAAGCGGACATTACCGTAAACCACCGACCTCGTTTAGGGAGAGTCGGCTTGAATTGATTTTGCCGACATCAACTTGAACCCTCCGAGTAATCTGAGGTCACACATCTGCGGTCTCAACGCCAAATTCCTCAAGAAATCGAAGTCTTAAAGCTTCGATTTCCTGCAATTAGCGTCGGATGTACTTTGAAATTTGGATTCAACGCCCACGTCTTTAAGACAACATCCGGTCACATAGTGACTTTCGGGTCATATAATTTCCAGCTATTTCCTCAATTTAAATCTGTTTATTCTTTTAGATTGCTTAATCGTACTCTTATCGTCCTACGCAACGACCAGCGATCGACTATCCCAACGACTTGGTACTTCGTCGTCGGCCCCATCTGCTGTGTTGTCTTTGATATCTCGACATGCCGCCCAACTAATTAAGCTAATTGCGGCTTGGAAGGTGACCCTTTCTCATGAGGACGTCTCAGAACATCGAGCAAAATCGCATCTCTTTTGCGATTTCTAACTAATCAGGCCTGCTTTCACCCGTTCCAGGGGGGAACCGATGGCGGAATGAACCCCTCTCGGGGCTGGAGGTATAGTATCTTCCAAGGGATCCTTAACAGGCCGGGCGTCCTATTTTGGGACCCCAGAAACCCACGGGAGGGCCCTAAACACATCCACTCTCCTTCTTACTAGTCGATGTCCAGTCCGTCCTTAAAACTTACAATTTTAGCGATTCTTAGTTCGTGGTGTCCTCGTCCGTTCGTTTTTTCATGACCTTAATATATACGTATATACTTACATATCTATACATACACACACACATATATATATATATATATATATATATGTATATATATATATATATATATATATATATATATATATATATATATATATATATATATATATATATATATATATATACATGGGTTCTGATGTATATGACTGTGAGGCGCTTTAGCGGGTTCTCCCCATCATTAGACTCCCCGTCGGGTGACGGTTCGAATGAGGGGTGATACCCTGGCCCGAACTGCAGAGGTAAGAAGGGTGCTAAGATCATAACGATTAGAGAGAGTGGCGGCGAAGGTATGGGCACTTTCGTCGGTCGTCCCGCGTTAACTGGGCTGCGGGCGGTGACCCGCCGGTTATTTTTGGAGATGTCTCGACGAGACAAACACGATAATATCGCTCCTATTGCCGGGTGGTCCTAACCATGAAACCTTAGTGTTTAGTGACGGCTGGTTAGGTTCCGAGTGGTTCCTCATTTTTCGATCGGTAAAGGGCTCAATTGCTAGCCTGCGTAGGGCTTCACAGATCAGGTGAAATGTCCTAGTTTCTCGCTATGCTATCCTAACCGTTGCGAACAACACTCGTCCCAGTAATCGTACAAGAAGGCGACGAATCATGGTATGCTATGATACAATATGACCACATGATATGACATAATAAGGCAAAATGCGACATTAATCGAGACACGTGATATCAAGGTAAAATGACCAAATAATAACATACGGCATATATTTTAGGCATTCGAAATATATACAACATTTTTAGATAAACATGGTCCAATGATAAACATACGGTGTATATTTTAGGCATTCGAAATACAACATTTTTATACGAAGATGATTCAATGATAATATACGGTATATATTTTATAAGCGAGACATGGATACGCCAACCATATTACCACTGTACCACGGCACCACGCGTCCTGCCATTCCTACCTCAAGTGGGTCCCCTGGTGTTCCGAGGCGATTTTAATGCCAGAATCATGAAAAGTACTCGTAAAAGGGCCGGAACCGCCCTGTTACAAATAAGCGGATTTAAATCAATTTTTTTAAACAACATGCCACCTCTTCTATCATTTCTAGGATTGTTCCGCATCAGGAAGATTATTTTGCCAGCGAAAACACAAATTTTCAATGTGAATTTTATAATGAGTATTTTTTTCATAAAAATAAACCTGTCACGTAGTTTATATTGTTCATCAGGACTATACCGATGTCAAAACATTACGTATGACGGATAAAAATCATCTGTAGTAAAGATTTAAATGAGTCTTATTTGGTTAAGGAGTTTTGTTGATGTTGTTAGCCGCTTCAGGTATTTAAGATTTCTAATTCTGCTCTGCCAATATCAGGTGTTAATAATTTTGTGGTAGAATATTATATGTAATAATGTTTTACACGTAGTAGGCTGCACTTTTCCAGTTATTCATAAAATTCGTCGTTGCAGTGTAATATCGCATACATTACCTACTGCTATTGAGTCGTTAGATGCTATCTTGCAATGTAACCTAACCTTACCTACAGTTTTGCTTGGCAATATCATACAAAGACTTTATAGTTGGTTTATCGTTGTCTGTGCTTCATTGACCTAAATTATGAGGGCCCCATGTTTGTCGGATAGGTTTGTCACACCAAGTTATGGCCATAAGGGCCCACAAAGCGTTTAAATCATCCCAACAATCCCCTTTCCCATTCGGGAACTCTATGCTAGGGAGCGTACCTGGCAATGCCTGGCCCTTGCCGGGTTTCTTTTCTTTCGAGATTTGTCCCGCTGGGAATGGAAATTGCGCGCCGCTTGAGGCGTTGGGCTCTTTTGCTTTTCTGCCCGCATCTCCGGGGCCCGGGTTTCCTTTTCTCCCTCTCTCGGCCTCCCTCTCTTTCTTTTGCGTTTCGTTCCCCTTTTCTTTCAGTATCTACAAAGGTTGTTTCCGTGGTAGCTATTTTTATACTTGTAATTAACACGACACATTTCTCAACACACTGTCTAATGATCGAGTTATAAGCTTGGTGTTGAACACAATAATGTCAAAATTATACGGATGTTGTCAGTCATGGGCCGAATAAGTTAGCAGCAAGCAACTTTCAACCTGTTTGATTATTTAGTTTAATTATTCGTGAATTACAGAAAAAAATATTAATTTATAAATATATTATCTTTGCTGCTGGGGCTTAACTTATTACTGATTTTTGTTAAGGAATAAACAAATGGCAGACTAGTGCTCGATATCATAACGGTTTCTGTTCACAAATTTGAGACAGAGTCAGTATGTCAAAAATATTAAAAATGTTTACTTGTGCAGTCTTTTACAAATACTAAAACTTTTTGAGTTAAGCACTGTTCTGTACCCCAATTGTTACAGTTCTGAGGGCATCATTTCACCAATGTATATTTATTGATGTATTTTTAGTGAAAGGCGCTAGAAGCACAGCAACTTTAGCAGCACGTAACTTTCAACCTTTAGCAATTCAGTTTTAATTATGCGTCTTTTACAGCAGAAATAATTGATGAAAATATAATCCGCATCGCAGGGACTTGATTTATTGCTGATTTTCATATAAAGAATAAAAAATGGCGGACCAGTGCTGGATTTAATGTTGGTTTCCATTTTCGACCTTGAGACAGTTCAGTATGTAAAAATCTTAGAAAGGCATACTTTT
>JASANE010010346.1:0-13189 GCA_030248225.1 Trileptium ribeirensis
TTGCCGTATTTTGTTACACCCCACCGGTTCCTATTGCTATTCGGAACCTGATTGCTTGAGATGATTTTGATTTGTCGCAATAAAAGTAACATAAAATTTTTTGAAAATTGTTATATTGTTTGAGCTACAACCAACATATTGCAACTTTATATATCTTCTTCCCTCACATATAGAAGAGTATCACAGGCATATAAAAATTTCTTGAGGTTTTTATATCCCAATGGTCTCAGCTCAGCTTATTGTCCTCATAAAATTCCAAACAATTCAAGAAAATAGGTACTAAACATTCATAAAGAGCGGTGGCTCAATCGATAAAGCGTTGGACTATGGATCCTAAGGTCGTGTGTACAAATACGCGCTAGAGTGGCTTATCTTTGGATTTCTCCAAATGTATGTAAATTTAGTAGCGTAAGTCCCACTACAAAGACTCTGCCTAACACCCAGGACCTCATTAACATTTTCGTCACTCCGTGGGGTACTCCCACTAAATTCTAAGTAGTACGCGTTGCCTTGTATAAAAATCTCCCATAAACATACGAAGTCCCAGAACCTGCAAGATTCCAACATTCTGAGCATATTTATAAATATTAAACCCGAATTCTCGGTATAAAGTTACAATTTCTGTGAACCGAAGAATATTTTAGCGGTCATAAAATGATTAGTGGACATTAGCACTACTGATTTGACAAAAATTTCAAATTTAAAAGAACATTTTTATTATTTGAATTTAAAATTCTTGTCAAATCCCTTCCTACCAATACTTAGTTAATTTTTAAAATGATTAGTGGACATTAGCACTACTGATTTGACAAAAATTTCAAATTAAAAACAACTTTTTTTTGCTTTTGAATTTAAAATTCTTGTCAAATATAATTATTACCAATACTTAGTTAATTTTTAAAATGATTAGTGGACATTAGCACTACTGATTTGACAAAAATTTCAAATTTAAAAGAACATTTTTTGCTTTTGAATTTAAAATTATATCTCAAATCCCTTCCTACCAATACTTAGTTAATTTTTAAATGATTAGTGGACGTTAGCACTACTGATTTGACAAAAATTTCAAATTTAAAAGAACATTTTTTTGCTTTTGAATTTTAAATTCTTGTCAAATCCCCTTCCTACCAATACTTAGTTAATTTTTAAAATGATTAGTGGATATTAGCACTACTGATTTGACAAAAATTTCAAATTTAAAAGAACATTTTTTGCTTTTGAATTTAAAATTCTTGTCAAATCCCTTTATACCAATACTTAGTTAATTTTTAAAATGATTAGTGGACATTAGCACTACTGATTTGACAAAAATTTCAAATTTAAAAGAACATTTTTTTGCTTTTGAATTTAAAATTCTTGTCAAAATGCCTAAATACCAATACTTAGTTAATTTTTAAAATGATTAGTGGACATTAGCACTACTGATTTGACAAAAATTTCAAATTTAAAAGAACATTTTTTGCTTTTGAATTTAAAATTCTTGTCAAATCCCCTTCCTATCAATTGTTGATTAATTTTAAAAAATGATTAGTGGACATTAGCACTACTGATTTGACAAAAATTTCGAATTAAAAAAAGAACATTTTTTTGCTTTTGAATTTAAAATTCTTGTCAAATCCCTTAGTACCAATACTTCATTAATTTTCCCCATAAATTGTTCTAATTTCGTTACACATTTTCCGATTTCTTTGGTTTATCCGATGGTACCAAATTTTTCCTAAATATTTCTAGAAATTTTTTTTCTATAAAAGCGCGAATTTTATGTACCGTTGGAGCCGAATTGAGAAGCCCAACCAAATGGTACTATAGTAAGATCAATTCTTTAACAGCGGTATTCTGAAATTTTTTAAATTATATTTCATGATTAACGTAAACAATCATGAAACTTGTCATTTTATGAGCGAATGGAGCATTTTTATCACTAAAACAGCTTGAACAATCGCCACAAGAGTAATAAAATGGGTAAAACTTCGGCACCATTTTTCCACCTCGCAACCCGCAAAAAAATAACAATATATTTTATCAAATATAAAAATGTGAATTTTCTGAGCGGCTACAACTTCAATAATCTGAGTCCACTGTCACCAAATTCACGGGTGCTTTTAATTGAGGATTTTCGGCCTAAAGATCAAAAACAAACGAGTTCCTAGACAAATCCAAACCTAATAAAAAATGACGAATAAAGCTGGATTGGTCTGACAAATAAAATACCGCTTTGTAAGCTAGCTATGTAATTATTTGAATTAGGTTACCCAGATTCCAGCTGCTCAGATCTAAAATCATTCACCTCAAGTAGTTCCTGAAAAAATAAAAGCATATTCGAATTTAGGGCTCCCAAAGCGGTACCCATCACTGACAAACAAAGTGATAAAACTTAATAATTTCGCCTTATTAGTAATTTTAGCGTCGATTATCTTAGGCAAAACGAATAAATTTTGATTCAAATTTAGGGACCATAAGCAGATACCATCACTGACAAACAAAGTGATAAACAATATCTTCGCCTTATTAGTAATTTTAGCGTCAAGTATCTAGGCAAAACGAATAAATTCTTGATTCAAATTTAGCTACCAAAGCGGCGCCCATCACTGACAAACAAAGTGATAAACAATATCTTCGCCTTATTAGTAATTTCATACAGTAAAGTATTTAGGCGAAACGAATAAATTTTGATTCAAATTTAGCTACCAAAGCGGCGCCCATCACTGACAAACAAAGTGATAAACAATATTTTCGCCTTCCTAGTAATTTTAGCGTCAACTATCTAGGCAAAACGAATAAATTTTGATTCAAATTTAGCTACCAAAGCGGCGCCCATCACTGACAAACAAAGTGATAAACAATATCTTCGCCTTATTAGTAATTTTAGCGTCATATTTCTAGGCAAAACGTAATAAATTTTGATTCAAATTTAGCTACCAAAGCGGCGCCCATACATCAACAAAGCAAATTGATAAACAATATCTTCGCCTTATTAGTAATTTTAGCGTCAAGTATCTAGGCAAAACGAATAAATTTTGATCAATACGATAGATTAATTTAATTCTGAAAAATTCAATAAAGTACCTACTCAAACCAGGATCGAAAAATATAATAATCAGCGTTGGATTTACTGCAAATGCAACAGCAACCTTTAAATCAGAAAAATGCTGTGTTCTGAATATCTATTTCTTTATCTCTGGAAAGACATTAAACAATCTGAGCGACCGATATATATGGAATAAATACAATCCTGGACAAAAGTAAGGATCACTTGCAGTCGTTACACGAACGCATTTCACTCTAAAATCGCACGATTTACACTTGTTTGACACTCGAAATTCACTCGCGAGTAGATGTACCTTTACTTTTGTCCAGGACTCCATACCATACCATAAATATTGTCGAGTTCGAAACGTGACGCAGCCATATAATAAAAAATCTATTCGTAAGAGAATTGTGAGTGCCAAATAAGTGTACTTCGTGCGACTTTCGAGTGAAATACGTGCGTGTAACGACTGCAAGTGAGTCTTACATTTGTCAAGGACTGTACACAATACCGTAGATATTGCCGCGTTTGAAAAATGACACAGCCGACAGATGACAATTGACGCAGCTACTGTGTCTATTGAATGACGTTTTGCTTAAATAGTATGACCGTTTTACGTGTTTTTGATATTAAGAATCTCCAGATCGACTTTCATCTAGAAACACCTGTGTGTCGTCATACATCGTTGTATGTACAATTTTACAGCGTGTATTCGACTAGTATATGTCAAACACAAAAATTTTCAGAAAACAGCTTGTTATGTAATCGAAAATTTTTTATAGAACTGCATATAATTAACCATTTACGTCCTGGATTTATTTGAATTTTGAATGCCAATAAATAACTATAGGTCACCTCACGGTGTCTGACTCAGAACAACCAGATGAAAATCACGTTCAATAGTCCTAGAACTACTTCGGAGACTATTGCTTGGATGTTGAATACCCCTCAGTAAGCGACAGGTGTACAATCATCATGTCACCTCACGGTGTCAGACTCAGAACAACCAGGTGAAGATGGCCATAGAGCTACTTCGGAGACTATTGCTTGGATGTTCAATACGCCTCAGTAAGCGACAGGTGTACAATCATCATGTCACCTCACGGTGTCAGACTCAGAACAACCAGGTGAAGATGGCCATAGAGCTACTTCGGAGACTATTACTTGGATGTTTAATACTCCTCAGTAAGCGACAGGTGTACAATCATCATGTCACCTCACGGTGTCAGACTCAGAACAACCAGGTGAAGATGGTCATAGAGCTACTTCGGAGACTATTGCTTGGATGTTTAATACTCCTCAGTAAGCGACAGGAGTACAATCATCATGCAGCCCACGATGAATTTTGGTTATGATAAAGAAATAGATATTCAGAACACAGCATTTTGATTAAAGGTTGCTGTTGCATTTTGCAGTAAATCCAACGCTGATTGTTATATTTTTTCTATTTGGAAATTTTTAGTAGGACTTCTTTATCGAATTTTTCAGAATTAAATTAATCGATCGTATTGATCAAAATTTATTCGTTTTGCCTAGATACTTGACGCTAAAATTACTAATAAGGCGAAGATATTGTTTATCACTTTGTTTGTCAGTGATGGGCGCCGCTTTGGTAGCTAAATTTGAATCAAAATTTATTCGTTTCGCCTAGATACTTGACGCTAAAATTACTAATAAGGCGAAGATATTGTTTATCACTTTGTTTGTCAGTGATGGGCGCCGCTTTGGTAGCTAAATTTGAATCAAAATTTATTCGTTTTGCCTAGATACTTGACGCTAAAATTACTAATAAGGCGAAGATATTGTTTATCACTTTGTTTGTCAGTGATGGGCGCCGCTTTGGTAGCTAAATTTGAATCAAAATTTATTCGTTTCGCCTAGATACTTGACGCTAAAATTACTAATAAGGCGAAGATATTGTTTATCACTTTGTTTGTCAGTGATGGGCGCCGCTTTGGTAGCTAAATTTGAATCAAAATTTATTCGTTTTGCCTAGATACTTGACGCTAAAATTACTAATAAGGCGAAGATATTGTTTATCACTTTGTTTGTCAGTGATGGGCGCCGCTTTGGTAGCTAAATTTGAATCAAAATTTATTCGCTTTGCCTAGATACTTGACGCTAAAATTACTAATAAGGCGAAGATATTGTTTATCACTTTGTTTGTCAGTGATGGGTACCGCTTTGGTAGCTAAATTCGAATATGCTTTGATTTTTTCAGGAACTACTTGAGGTGAATGATTTTAGATCTGAGCAGCTGGAATCTGGGTAACCTAATTCAAATAATTACATAGCTAGCTTACAAAGCGGTATTTTATTTGTCAGACCAATCCAGCTTTATTCGTATTTTTTATTAGGTTTGGATTTGTCTAGGACTCGTTTGTTTTTGATCTTTAGGCCGAAAATCCTCAATTAAAAGCACCCGTGAATTTGGTGACAGTGGACTCAGATTATTGAGTTGTAGCCGCTCAGAAAATTCACATTTTTATATTTGATAAAATATATTGTTATTTTTTTGCGCCTTGCCAATGGTACCTTGGTGCCGAAGTTTTACCCATTTTATTACTCTTGGTGATTGTTCAAGCTGTTCGAGCCACAAAAATGCTCCATTCGCTCATAAGCTAACAAGTTTCATGATTGTTTACGTTAATCATGAAATATAATTTAAAAAATTTCAGAATACCGCTGCTAAAGAATTGATCTTACTATAGTACCATTTGGTTGGGCTTCTCAATTCGGCTCCAACGGTACATAAAATTTGCGCTTTCATAGAGAAAAGATTTTTAGAAATATTTAGGAAAAATTTGGTACCATCGGATAAACCAAAGAAATCGGAAAATGTGTAACGAAATTAGAACAACTCATCTTAAAAATTAACTAAGTATTGGTAGGAAGGGATTTGACAAGAATTTTAAATTCAAAAGCAAAAAAATGTTCTTTTAAATTTGAAATTTTTGTCAAATCAGTAGTGCTAATGTCCACTAATCATTTTAAAAATTAACTAAGTATTGGTAGGAAGGGATTTGACAAGAATTTTAAATTCAAAAGCAAAAAATGTTCTTTTAAATTTGAAATTTTTGTCAAATCAGTAGTGCTAATGTCCACTAATCATTTTAAAAATTAACTAAGTATTGGTAGGAAGGGATTTGACAAGAATTTTAAATTCAAAAGCAAAAAAATGTTCTTTTAAATTTGAAATTTTTGTCAAATCAGTAGTGCTAATGTCCACTAATCATTTTAAAAATTAACTAAGTATTGGTAGGAAGGGATTTGACAAGAATTTTAAATTCAAAAGCAAAAAATGTTCTTTTAAATTTGAAATTTTTGTCAAATCAGTAGTGCTAATATCCACTAATCATTTTAAAAATTAACTAAGTATTGTTAGGAAGGGATTTGACAAGAATTTTAAATTTCAAAAGCAAAAAAAACATGTTCTTTTAAATTTGAAATTTTTGTCAAATCAGTAGTGCTAACGTCCACTAATCATTTTAAAAATTAACTAAGTATTGGTAGGAAGGGATTTGACAAGAATTTTAAATTCAAAAGCAAAAAATGTTCTTTTAAATTTGAAATTTTTGTCAAATCAGTAGTGCTAATGTCCACTAATCATTTTAAAAATTAACTAAGTATTGGTAGGAATGGATTTGACAAGAATTTTAAATTCAAAAGCAAAAAAATGTTCTTTTAAATTTGAAATTTTTGTCAAATCAGTAGTGCTAATGTCCACTAATCATTTTAAAAATTAACTAAGTATTGGTAGGAAGGGATTTGACAAGAATTTTAAATTCAAAAGCAAAAATGTTCTTTTAAATTTGAAATTTTTGTCAAATCAGTAGTGCTAATGTCCACTAATCATTTTACTGCCAAAATATTCTTCGGTTCGGATAATTGTAACTTTATACCGAGAATTCGGGTTTAATATTTATAAATATGCTCAGAATGTTGGAATCTTGCAGGTTCTGGGACTTCGTATGTTTATGGGAGATTTTTATACAAGGCAACGCGTACTACTTAGAATTTAGTGGGAGTACCCCACGGAGTGACGAAAATGTTAATGAGGTCCAGGGTGTTAGGCAGAGTCTTTGTAGTGGGACTTACGCTACTCAATTTACAGACATTTGGAGAAATCCAAAGATAAGCCACTCTAGCGCGTATTTGTACACACGACCTTAGGATCCATAGTCCAACGCTTTATCGATTGAGCCACCGCTCTTTATGTTATCGAGTACCTATTTCTTGAATTGTTTGGAATTTTATGAGGACAATAAGCTGAGCTGAGACCATTGGGATATAAAAACCTCAAGAAATTTTTATATGCCTGTGATACTCTTCTATATGTGAGGGAAGAAGATATATAAAGTTGCAATATGTTGGTTGTAAAGTCAAACAATATAACAATTTTCAAAGTTTTATGTTACTTTTATTGCGACAAATCAAAATCACTTGAAGCAATCAGTGCTCCAATTGAACACATTGTCAAATAGATCAATCCATCGACGCGTTAATAGATAAAATAAAGGAAATTTTTGCTTTTTAGAATGCGAGCTGTGCCAGCTAATTCCTTTATAAATATATGAACCTTTACTAAGTCAACAGCGTATGTGTGTGGCCAAGGGAGATACATTTTAAAAAATTTTTGGGAGCAAATTCTCAAGATTATTAGGCACTTATTTTATCTGTTTACCCCTAATTTTTGCCAATTTTTGCGGCAATTTTTCCATGATTTTGTCCAATTTTCGGGACATATATTGTAAAGCGTTCACGTTCAATTCAGCCATAGAGCTGAAAAAGGATCATAGATAGTTTTATCGCTGAATTAATGTCTGCATTGTCCTAGGGTAAACGCCCAGTGGTAATTAATTGATATTTTGTAGACAACCCGAGCGTTCTTAAACCCTATGATCGATCGAAACGAAGGTCACATAGTGTGCGTTGCTAGTGTCGCTGGAGTTGTGGGTATGGTATACGTTTTATATTGATGATTTTTTGAAATATCCAAGTTGTTTGCTAACAATTATATTTATATGCCTACAATATTTATGCCAGAAGGTTAAGATTAAGTATTTCTATTCTGGGAGTTTGCAGTAAAATTAATCCTGATAGTGAGTTTAGAAGTACTTTAAATGTCGTTGGAGCAAGTAATACCACAATGAGATGGTGTGTGGGACTGGAAGGGTGGTAGCTGGGGTTATATGGACCAAATAATAATTAGCAGTGGCGAAACATCATGTACAATAATAGAATGTACAACAATCACATATACCTATACATATATTTATATACCCTATACATATATACAGATATGTTTATATATAGGTGTCGAAGGTCTGACGGCTTGGGGGGTCGAACATCACGCCGAAGGGGGAAGGCGTTGTGGTGGGATATCTTCAGGTAGCGGCAGTTTTGCCAATCCACCCCAGTTTTGGCATACTTTACCTCAATTTTTTGCGCCTCGTCGGTGCTCGAGGGGGGGTGGCGGAAATAGGAGCCTTCGGGAGAGTTAAAACTCTACTAGCAAGTAAATAAACGAAACCGGATATGATTCCAAATCGCATCAGATGATAATACTTAATATTTAATACAGTTTTAGGTGATTCTCAAATTTGGTAAAATAAAATTCTTAAAGTACTTTGTACGTACATTAGGAACGGGTCAACGGTAGCTGCTATTTTATGAACTACAAGCTATTTTTATCATACTCGGAGCCATGCCCGATAACCAGAGAAGCAACCCGTGACGGACACTGATTTTCGTTGAAAAAGACAAACTATTTCCTGACCAAAACTGGGTACAAATCTAAAACTCATCATTTTTCGAAGATACGAGCCATTCTTTTTAGTTGCTGGCTAGGTACCAGTCTTTCCTAGAGTTTAATCCAAGTACAATAACCACTCTCATGGTAAAATGATCAAGCTGTTTAAGAAAAATTATTCGAAGAATCTTGGTTCGCGCTATTTCAGTTCAATCGGGCATCCCTGGTTCCGAGGAAACGTCGATAGCCTTTGTAAAATACTTGAATTTGTTATATATATTTACTTAAATTAATTAAACAATGCGCAAAATAATAATTGTTGACTTTTGTTTTAGGAAGCGCTGGTCTATCAGATTATTGTGCTGCAAAATTTGGTCTAATCGGATTCATGGAATCTTTGGCAATCGAACTTCGGCAACAAAACAAATGTGGAATCAAACTGCTTACTGTTTGTCCCTATTTCATGCATACCAAAATGTTTGCCGGCGTTCAGACAAAGTAAGTTCAGTTGATGGTTGTTTTCCGCAGCCGGGGGCACAACTTAGCGTATAACTCTATCTTTCCGTAGAGGGGGCACACCTTAGCTTATAACTATTATAACTATCACATTTTTGCTATAACACCACTACATGTCTCTCCAATTGTCAATCAAAAATAAAGTGTCTTTAACTCATTTGGTCAGCTTATAAGCTTTAATAGTTTCTTTTTCATAATCCATTTGGTCAGACTTTTTCAGTCTTTATTAGATATCACAAATGCCGATCATAACAGTTTAGCAACTTTAGTCAAGTTTTTAACGATCGATTGGTGTTGACTATATATTTAAGGACAATCTATCAGTTTTGTGTGGCAAAACTTAGCTCCCTACTCTAGTGTCAAATTAATTTTAGTTTTAGAAAAATTCATCCGGTAACCCTTTGCAAAATAATGGTTACGGCTGTAGACACTTGATCAAATCCTTTGGTTCCCTTGTCAGCTAATTTTGTTCACTATTATAGCATTTATATTTTTAGTTTTCAAATAATCTTGCCAATGATGGAACCAAGAGATGCCTCTCGATCAATCATTCGAGCGATGAGGACTGGAAAACAAACCATCTACCTACCGCCGACTGCAGGGTTTTTGCTTTCTCTAAAAGGGTAGGTATTTTTAGCTAAATAGGTATTAAAATGCTTTAAAGTATGAAGTTATGAATGATACCCAGAGATGCATCTCTGTCAATCATTCGAGCAATGACGACTTGAAAACAAACCGTCTACTTGCTGCCGACTGCAGGGTTTTTGCTTTCTCTTAAAGGGTAGGCATTTTTGGCTAAATAGGTATTAAAAATGTTTTAAACTTAGGATTTATGAATGAAATCAAGAGATGCCTCTCACTCAATCATTCCAGCAATGACGACTGTAAAATAAACCGTCTACTTGCTACCGAATGTAGGGTTTTTGGTTTCTCTTAAAGGGTAGGTATTTTTGGCTAAATAGGTATTAAAATGGTTGAAACTATGAAGTTATGAATAAAACCAAGAGATGCCTCTCTATCAATCATTCGAGCGATGAGGATTGGAAAACAAACCATCTACTTGCCGCCGACTCCAGGCTATTTTGTTTGCTCATAAAAGGTAGGTATTTTTTGTTATATATACATTAAAAATGCTTTAAACAATGAACTAATAAATAGCTATTGAAAAAATTGTACAAAACGTTACAACGATAACAAAGCAGTTTCTTATCAACGGTGTAATTTCGGGGCGCAGCTTTAGCGTCTATGATATTTGCCATGGATCCCTACAATTCTAACGATGCAGTCCCCAAAATCGATCCAATGCTCATACATTCAAGCGTATATTCAAGCGTCTTTGTAAACCGTTCAACCATTGATGAGCCTAACTTTTTTTAAAACGCAAACGTCAAAGGAATTGAAAGCGGTGTATTTGAATTCACAAGGATTCATGGCCCAGCTAATCCTTTTACAAATGATAAATGCGCATGCGAACCATATAGATAGCCCACAGTTATCCCCTAGGCACGTCAATCCATTGCCTATTAGTAACTTATACTAACATTACCTTAAAAAATCAAAATTATTTTAATACAATTATTATTAGGCAACTCGTTGCTTATAAAACTAGCCATCGAATAAGTTATTTGGAAGCAAATAGAATTAATCACAATAGTAACATAACGTAAACCAGAATAGAAAAACACATATTGTGATTTAATAGAAACAAAATACAATTTAAATTACAACTGCGATAGTAAATGTTTGGTTAAATTTGTGCAAGAAAATATATTTACAAAAGTTTAAAATTATTCATACAATCAGTTTTATACAATATTGATAGTTGCGTTGATATTGATACAATACTTGAGTTAGTCCGGGAATTATCTGCCTGCTACTAAGCCCGAACTCGGAAGTAGCCTCAATATTAGGGGACCTAATGTTGAAGGCTTGCAATTTTCATAATTAACCAGACGTGTCAACGTTTCTACTGTAATTATACATCATATTGGATTTCTTGTCAGAAACGACACTCGCTGAGCATGTTTGTGAGTGGTGTTGCCTCTATACAAGAGATACTCAACTTGTAGCAAATCTGATAAATTTCGGGTTTTGGTCAAGTATTCTGTCTGGTTCTTTGATCATACGTGCTCTAAGGGTAGCCCCATCGCCGAGAAGCTGCGATCCCCTCCCGAGGTCTCGCTATCTCTGACAATCCCCAGTCTCCCGGTAATCTTTCTCCCGTCTACCGGCTCAACACCTAGGAGCCCGAATGCCTCTACCACAGACCCGGCTACCTTTATCCTACAACTTTGAACCTCGAGCATGTATGTTGTTTGATCATGATAAATAGTTTGGCATAATTGCGCAGTTTGACATACATTAATGCTTGCATCGTAGGAAAGTTTAAGAGGACGAAACTCCGACGGGTTCTGGTCAAAAAATCTATCCGTAATGACAATAAACATGTATATACAAAGAAAAGATCGAATTTTTGTCCGCATGTCAAGGAATGTTTATGAATTGATTTGTAGAATATTGCCAATATCTGCACTAGAGTCACTTGGTTATCTCTTCGGTGCTCACACAGCAATGCCTAATGTTGAAAGCAATAAAAAGAATGATTGTTCATTGGAAACAGTTTCTGACAACCACGAATTGGATCAAAAGAATCATTATTGTCGCATTGATGCAGCTAGCGGTTGGATTTACAAATCAGAAATGACATCCGTCGGTGATACAAGGCTTCGCGCTGAAAACAATTCGTCGGAATTTGGACCATATCACGATCAACAAACAACTTCGTTGTTGGGATTGTATAAAGCTAAAGAAAATGCTGAAATCATTCCTAGCGATCCCGTGTCAGGACGTGAAGACCGACTTGTACATTTGGTGAGCAGCAGTCCCTCTGTTATTGTGAGTAGCAAAACCGAGCCGGAAACTACCAGTCCTTGTGCCGAAAACGTCAAATCGACAAAAAGTGATCCAGTAGCTGGATGTAAGACAGTTTGTAACAAAAGACCTACTTGCGAAGAGCTTGGAGCAAGCATGGATCCGATTCTATCTTTGAAAAATGATGCCGAAATTCGAAAATTTAATAGTAACTTAAGAAATGACGTAAATACGGCATCACACGTATCAATATGGAGTAGGAATGAACAATCATTGGCTTTTACACTTGACAAACACTTAAAAAACAGGTTTCATCGAAACGGCCTGGGACAGAAAGACTGTACAACTGAACAGGAACACGATTCCTCTGGGGCATGTAAATGCAGTGAATTCTGCGGTGAGGAACATGAAAAAAAATCAGCTTTGATAAGCCAGAAATGTGTGATTTTGACCACGCTACTGCTACAGATCGTGACAACTTTCTCGTTTATTTAGGGCATTTATCAAAAGATGCATTAACAAAAGCGAGAGACGGTTCTCACTCCGATTTCAATGATCATTTGACAATACATAATCAATTTAAATTTATCGACGACGACTGTAGCGATTGAGATTGAAGTTTGATATTACTGGTAGCTTGTCTAAATGGCCAAGGTGGAGAATTCTGAGTGCTGACTATGTATTTAAGAGAGAAGTAATCAGCTATATTGAACACCATCATAGAAAATGAGCAGACTTTCAGCCATGTCGCATAAATAGTTGAGGATATATACCCGCTTATTGCATATTTAGACGCACTCACAATGTGCCAATTATATATTATGCGACGTTCATGTTATAATGTCCATGTTGTTTGGAACTTTTGTTCCCCTGTAGTCGCGACCCTACTATATACACAGTTGTGGTGATACCTATACTGTAAATCAAGTGCCGATGGTGTACAACACATCCATAGCTACTTCATTTTTATTTAACAGTGTCGTACACATCCTTAGCTACCAATTTCGCGCGAATGAACTGCA
>JASANE010010349.1:0-52593 GCA_030248225.1 Trileptium ribeirensis
TCATCATGAGATATTCATCCAGTTAAATTAAATCGCTATTCCCAACTACCGTTGGGACACTTGGGCATTTCAACATTTATCTAAGCACTAACTCGGTGACACTCATAACTCAACAAATGGTCGGTCATATATACAAATCGTAATAAGAAATTGCAAAATCTTTACCTTGATGCAAACGACAATATGAAGCTTCGGATCCCTGATCCGCATCTGGAGAGATATTCCTCGAAAAACCTATATTTTTAGTATTTTATGAATACGCGCAAATTTTAACTTGTAACATCCATAACTACGGAAAGTATTTACAGATACGATAGGTTTAAGTTATAAGAGTAAAAGCCTGCTTCCGTCCCAGGTGTTACCAAAAGAGGGTGGAACAAGTCTTCTTTCAGGAGCGGCATAGGTTATCGATATCATCAAACTACCTTGACTTAAGCCTAAATTTGTTGCTTTACGTCATTATTCCTATCTTTTAGAGAAACTATATATTTTCAAGAAACTTGCGTTTTAAAAATTAATATTTTCATATACATTGAATGATAGTTGAGTTATCGCTATCAGAGGTGCTTAGCATATATTGATTTGTCGTCGCTCATAAGTTGTGCAAATGTAAAATTTATGCTGCACTGGCTCATATAGGTAGAAACCATCATATCTTGCCGTTAATACTACAAAGCCTTGGTGCCACCTCAAACATTTTGAGCAGAAATTACCATTACGGCGTTCTAGGATCGCATTAGGCACTAAAGAGACAAATTGTAGAAACCTGTTTAATACCGACTCTGCGATACATTTTGGCAGAACATTTATTCATAAAAATAGACAAGGTATTCCACGCTGTAGATTTATTTTATGCCAGACTGGACTTATAAATAAAATTACGACGATTAACTCTATTTGTACTGTATATGTTATGAACCACAGATCTACAATAGAAGCGAGAGGACATAAATTTTAGTCCTTTTTATTTTCTGACAGAGCCCTTGCCTTCATAACAAATCATCGAGCATTAATTCATCGGAATTCCAGTTTTCCTATTATATGGTATCAAATAAAAATATGTCGCTATAAGTCCTTACTTCTCAATGTTCACGATTTGAAAGTCTCGTCATGATATATATTTTCAACCTTAATTTTATAGCTTCACAAAAGATGTCACTCAAAACAGTTATGGAAGATACATAGCAAGTTTGCACAGTCGTAGTGTAACATAACATGAAATATGGGGACTGCATTGTTTAACTGTGTATTTTGTATCGTTCTACGAAATTTAACTGCTCGCAATTTTTAAACTGGCATTTAGATTACCATACAAAACATACCGAAATTATTCAGTATTCAAAGTGCACTTTAAAACAAATAACATACATTAACGTTCCTAGCAACAAAATTTTCTCTCCAGTTGATTATTACAAAAACTTCGGTGTCATTATAACAAAGGATCTTAAATGCTTAATATACTGTAGTTTATTTGTAAAAAGCCTGTAGAATTATAAAAATACTACTTTCGATGTTTTTAACAAGAAACGTGACAATCAGTGCCTGGGCTAGGGCCCCCAAACCCCAAGCGGGGTGGTTGGGAGCTTCAGAATCGAGGGGGCCTCACTTTATGCCACAATAATGGCGAAACTGTATTATATCGGACGTTCGTGCTGCTCAAATGCGGGCTTCACTGATATGGTTTGATGTACTCACTTAGACTAACCGCAGGCTTGATGACAGTCCTTCCGCGTGCTTACATAACTTACGTATGAAAACTTACTCGAGCAGGTATTCCAGCCATGTTTGGTCAACGTGCTACTCTTATATGTCAGAGACCGAGGAGCAGGACAGGTGTCGTGCCAGAAACAAAGTTGGAAGGGCATGCCATTCCTTCTCCGACCCCCCTCGAAAATATACACAGTTGATGCTATTTATTTAGAAATGACCATTTGCATCGTAAAGAACGAGGATTTATTATGGCTTTATTGTACCTTGCATTCCTACCACACGTTCCATGTATTAGCTTGCCCCCAGGTGTGTTATCTTAGCTTGCCCATCCCCATATTCGAAATCGCTTGCAGGTGCTTGCCCATTGTCCATATAAATTTGATGTCGCTAGAAAAACGAAGTCTACTACGTTCCGATTTGCAGATGGTTAATGCAGATGATATAATACGTACTAATCTAAATATGAATTATCTATTGTATATTCAGGTTCAAATCTAAAACATCATAGAAGAAACCTGCACAAAACCCCAGCACAAACATTTCGAAGCAGTTTTGTGAAACTGCATAATTGATTCATAGAACTCTCTGCTTGAATCAGTTGATAACAAAGCTCTAGTTAAAGCCAGGAACCAGTGGCATATCGCTTTATTCAGAAGTGAGGGGGCCGCTCATAAGTGAGTGTATGGGCGGGGAAAATTGAGGGACCGTCTTACGGCGGCCGTTTTCGTCGAAAACAGGGATAGCCCTTCCTGCTGCAATTTTGTCACGAACCCAGAAGCATTCTGGAACTCTTAAGACTTGAAATTTCTGAAATTGCTTGAAATTTGATACATACCCATGAATAAGATGTTAGTGGCTGTATTCTCTCTTTTTGTTAGTAACATTTCTATGTGTGCAAAGCTTAATCAGTATTTTCCTGTATAGTTTAAATATGTAAAGTAAATTATATATGACAATGAAATAAAGTACATTGTTGTCGTCACCGTGCAGTTCGGTTGCACAAACGGCAAACCTCTTGTTATAGCACTGAAATTGAACAACTTCAAAAAGCAGCATCACTTGTGCAGTCGTTTCTTCTATTCAACAAACCCATGTGATCAGATGTAAGTGGGGTCGCTCCCTTTCTGCCTTTGCTTGTTTACCAAGGTATTAAACTAAAGTACACATGTTTTTGTTAAGGCTATGTTACCGTATCCAATCCAAGTATTCATTACTTGAATAAATTTATTTGTTTATAACACAACCCAACCACATCTTCATTTGAATGTCAAAATTTTCAAAATCAATGAACTAGTATTAATTTTCCCACTGATTTTGCAGTTAGAACGGCCATACATGTATTAATACAATATTACGCGTTAGAAAGTATGTGCAATTGGACATCCGCCTAATAATGATTTTCAGAATATTGCAGAGTCTTCAATTGTATGTTGATTATTATAGTAGTTAATCAAATGCAATTACGTTTGTGTGTGCACATGACCTTGCATCTCATTCATTTTTACACAGCCAGTTAGACAATTACAATTTAGGAGGAGTCAATAATAAATGCTGAAATGGTACTATATACATTTTAATATTTTTGCACATAATTTTAACAAAAATAAAACATGAAAATTGAACTGAATTTGCTGATTTGACGTAAGCGATTTTCAGCGTGATTTGTAAATGAAATTTGCTCATATGATCGTAGAGGTTAATAGACAAGTAACTTTTTGGTTTGACGGTAAAAAAATAGCATAACGACTGCATAATTGACACGAATAGCTTCGGAGCAAATATTACTCTCAATTTCAAAAAAAATGTGCAAAAATTCAATGTTCAAAGGAAGACCCTGGTTAGATATCACTGAGATTAGCGCTAAGCTTAATGGAATAAATTATATACATGGTCACCTAAGTCGGAGGAAACTAATAAATGATCTGGTGACGGCTAAAGGAACTTGATTAAAACCAAGTTACACTGTTTAGTGAATAGTAATTTGATATTGATAAATAAAATATGCATGAATATATAGTTTGTCTTTAAATCATGTCATCTCCTTAACCACTTCTTACATAACACATTCAATAATAATAAAACTTTATTAACACAACACAAACTGGCACAGGTGGATATGGGGGCGGGAGTTGGGGGTGCAGACCCACCTTTGGGCTAAGACTTAGAAATTTTTGGGTGCCCACGAAGTGGGCTGTCGGCATATCTGGTACTCAAAAGCGTCCAGGGTAAAATTTTTTAATTTAGATCTTTGTAAACACACATATTTATAATGCGCACAGGGATTAAGTGGTGCAGACCTCAAAATTTCAACCTCCTGGTCTCAAATGGACTCAAAATTGCCTAGGTGTGGCAAACAAGAGATCCACCTTGAAGGTCCGCCACCGTTTCCGGCGACCTATATCCGCCAGTGCTAAGTTGTGGTCCGAGAATCAGCACAACGGGTTTAGTATCAGGCGTTAAGAAATCTGTTGAAAAGTGATAATATCCGTTGAAAACTATTGCGACAGCCCAAGTTCTTACTAATATTATGTTGAAGCTATTGAATTTATTAGATCACAATTCGATGGATGCATCCCACATTTTTCAGCATTAAAATGGTTGCCTAGTATTAGTAACTAGTGTTTTTATTGAAGTCTATCTCGTGCCTGAGGAGTGGTGAAAGCGGGTTCCTTCATCAGCCAATATGTTGAAGACAAGTAGTAACTAATAGCTCGCAAGGCAAGTGAAAACGGAGCGAGTTTGGATAATTTGCGCTTAGTAACCATTTTAGCATTCTAAATCCAACTTCCTGAGCCCCTTTCAAAATCAAAAAAGTCCACAATAATCCAGCAATAGATTTATTACGGCTATTTTCAGCACATATTAAAGCTAAAAAGTGACCATGTATAGCTTCCTTAAGTGACCAAAAGGACGGAAAATTTCGGAATTTATAAATGAGAGCTTACAATAGAAATTACAATTTCAATTGTGATTTTCCAGCTGATGCATCTAGCGCTTCCATTATTAATTACACAGCAAGCAAGTACAATTGGTGCTGTCATCCCGTGCAGCGCACCCGAAAATCTTTGGAGCCATTTTAACATTCTAAGTACAACTAACTTGAAAAAATACCAAACGTACGTGACATACTTGACGCAAAACATTAGCCATGCGCCGTCCCACTGGGTTAATAACATACCCAATGCAGGTTTGAAACAACAAAACCAACGTGTTTAACAGGTCAAATAGCCGTTATAACTACAATCACGGTGAACACGCAAGAAACCAGCTCATTCAAAGTTTTCAAAATTTAGCTTTATATATATTTTTTAATTTTAGTACATAAATTCAAGATAGATGGTCTGTGAAAAACTGCATTACAGCAATTTTTGATGAGAAGATGAGAGGCTTTCTTTTTCGACTCGACAATTCGTGCAAGAGTTACTATCTGAAATATTTTAAATCGGAATAGCCATAATGAAAAAGAATTAATTCGTCTCGATTTTCTGAGAATTTGGACAGAATCGCAAACGCAGCACTACATTCGTAGACTGCCATCGAATCAAAAAATTGAGAAAAACCGTCAATACTGACATAATTACGGGGGACACAGAAAAGCTAAAAAGACCTTTTGGTCAATTAAACACTATTTGACCGTTCGCTCCGTTTTATTCTAATGAAAATGATAAAACAATACGTTGTGATGTTTAAATGTTGTTGAGTACGAAGATGATAATGAATATGCATATAAATTACTTCAGTCTGCCTATAGTGAGCCGAAGCGTAGGTGACATAACACCTGTGATTTTCTGGTTTATGTCAGTCAGCAGCTTGGCACTAGTGAATCCGAATGAGTTACCTGAAATATTCAGCTGATGCTTCTTTTCGATCATGTAAAATTAGCGGTTAGCTCGTTCCATGTAAACATAGTAACTTGCTGTGACACCCAAAAACCTGCATTGCAGCCATAAATCGTTAAGCAAAATGTTATATCAAACATTGCTAATTCTAGTGTGCCTATACTTGTACACATATAGTTACAATGCAATAGAGGTATAGAATAGATCTATTTCAAGAAATGGGAATAACTCACCTAAAATTCGTTTGGCAATCAGTTACGCTAGAAAAGACTAAAAGGTGGAGATGGGTTTAGATTTCACGTCTGCACAGAAAATCATGGGTCAGTCGCACTGCCTAAAAAGTGAGGGGTGAGTTGGACACCTCTATACTTCTCATTTGAACACATACAATTTAGACATGAAGAATGCGAAAATCAGAAACCACCGCTTACTTACCCATTCAAGTCCAGCCTCTGATGAACTACTGGCACTGCTTAAACTTGACACCGACGTAGAGCGGCCTTTACGGCGCAGCGGGCACGATGTTGCTGTAGCAGCTGAGGCATTCAGCAGCCGCGAAGTGCTTGGTCCTCCAAAATGACGCAATCCGCTATGGCGACTCGGAGAAAATCCCGACACCGACGAACCTGTTGAAGAGCGATCAGACGGAGACGACAATGCCTCGGTGCAGTTAAAGCCAGAAAGCGAATGCTGTGGACAATATGTAGTAGCGCTGTTGTTTAAGATACTATTATTTGATGTTTGGTGATGTAAAAAAGTATGCGGTGGGCAAGATGAGCGCGTCGCTGCAGCGTCACCACCTCCAACGGATTTATCCTTCCCCAGCGAATCGTTACACATATTAGCGCTGTCTTCTTCATCAAAACAGTCGTACGCAGTCGGACGGGAACGCCGCAGTGGACGATTTAATGTACGGACTTGATATTTTAACATTGTTCACACGAATATCGCTGGTGATATGTTAGCTAAGCAAGTATCTGTTAATTTCACGGAGTGAAACGACCTTCTATTATAGCAATTATTACCTAGTATATAATATCTTTAATAAGCTGGAATCATAAACGATAACTTAACTATATCAACTTCGTCCTCGACAAAATCTTCACGAAAAGTATATAATTACAAATACATTCACATCTTAAAATTAATTACCCAAACGTCTTACGAATATTTCAGCAACAAGAGTGCGATAATTGCCGAAATATATGGGGCGATACTAATATTTGATGCCATTTGCATTAGAATAAATCATTAGAATGACGATTGTATTTTTTATTATTTAAAAGAGATAACTGATAAATATTGGTTTTCCAGGTGAGAATTTATATGTTGTGAAGAATTGAGTCAATCGGTTATAGTTTCAAACCGAAATAATAATTTTTAGTTTAGTTTGGTCTGAAAAAACGGTTCATTTTATGATGGAACAAAGTCAAAAATTACGATAAGGTCAAAATTAATGACTTTTTCGGCTATCGTCAGCATCCTGATCAGGGCTAGGCGGATTTAGTTTAAACTTTATTAACTGCATCAAACGATAGCTTAGCAGCATAAATATGCTTTTGGCAAGTCATTTCACAAGTACATATCGATCAAACCATCAATCAGTGTATATACTGAGCAGCGCCATTACACAATGATGGTAAAAGGCATCTTGGATTTAATCGTTTCAATTTTTCTATTACTACATATAACTTGCGTAGTTTGTGTCGAATGGCGTCAAAGACAACTAAATGTCATTTTCAGTTTCGGAGACCAGTGAATATGCATCGATTAATAAGATATATTATGTTGCATGGATTTAGGGATATTTAGGCATATATTGGATTTAGTGGAAAATGGGGGGGGCAAGTGGGGCCGATCATGGGAATTTGGAAAGTGTGAGGCCCCGCCAACTTGTATAATGGACAGGTCAGTGTTCTGAATAATTGAATATTAGTACAAGTCTTAAATTTAGAAGCACCATAGCTCCAAGGGTTGCTTGGCTTAAAGCTTTGTATATAATCCAAACTAAACGATTCAGTAGCTTCTTACTTGACCAATTTGATCCTAAATGTTCGTGCTTATTTTTAAAAAGCAAACTATCATATTTTGGTAACCGTGAGCAAACTCAACATATATAGCGGTGTTCGTGTATTTTTGTGAATAAGCTGTCGGGTTTATAATTTGTATGCAAAGTACACAAGGTGATGGAAGAAGATTTAATAGTTGTTGCAACGTTTGCGAATAAACCAATGCAGATTGATGTTGGTAGTAATCATAGTTTTAAACCGGCCCCTTTGCTTCAAGGACAGTAGACAAGCTATGTCAGTGATGCAGAAACGCTGGCATTTTACATTGGTGCCTAAAGCATATCATTAATCTTAGCTGGAACTTTTGTCGTCGGGTATCTGGAAAAAGTAGCTTTTCGTCTGGAAAACCTGGAAAGTGATTTCAAAACTTTCGCGGGGACCTTGGTTAACAGTTTAATTCAGGTATTGACTAAATTCTGATTGAACGTAACACAAATGTCATAACATAAAAACAAGACAATGCAATAAGTTTACTGAAACAAATTGTAAGCATAATAGATGTGTAGTTATCTACGAATGCGTAGTAAAGTTGGTCCAAGCTTTTAGCTTTCTCAACTTTAATCCACGCATGTGCGATTCATTAGAAAACTCGGCCTTCTTGTCATGCGCAATACTAATTTCTGCGTGAACAGATTTGTAGATCATTAATAGGTTATTATGCAGTCACCTCAGTTCGAGAGGTTCCAATTTTAACCCACACAGCCGAGATTTATAGTTTACTTTCTTGCAGCCGCAACGAGTGAAGGTACTGCGTGTGAAATAACGTTGCACCTTTTCAAATACATCTATGTCAGAAAGAAGTATGGAGGACCAGATACAACTTGAATATTCGAGTATCGGTCGTAATTTTAAAAGCACGCAATAAAACATCATGTTTAGACGAGTAAAACATTTGAACAACTTATTAGAGATTCTATATGTTTTATTTGCTACATTTTTACAGTGGTCGCTAAATTTCAGATCATTTGAGGTTGTAAGGCCTAGGTTCGAGACATTATGTGTAGCAGGTATAATTTGGTTGCCAATTTTGTACTCTGTAGTTGGATTTCTCTTTCCATTGTGCAGTATTTGGCACTTAGATGTAGGGATGCCAAGCTGCCAAGTTTTTGCCCAAGATTCAACATATAGTAATGCTCTTTGCATTGCATTAGTCATTATACCGGATTCTATACGTGATATAGAACAGTAGAGTTTTACATCGTGTGCAAAAACATTGCAGCTAACATTTCAAAAATAATGCGACACAAGGTAGTTTATAACAAATCAGATCAATAAAATAACATAAAAATTGTGCCAAATTCAATATTATTCTGAGAATAACAACAACGATTTGAGGGAATGGATATTATTTAGCTTGAAGTTACAACATCTAAGGATCTTAGGATCTCTGAGCTTCAGGTAGTTGATCTTTGAAAACGAAAGAATGTTTCTGCTTTTTGCCCGATTCGAATATAACCCCTATTTCGACATCAGTGAAAGCCGTTTTTAATCTTTGAGTGAACTGTTTTCTAAGACTGTTGGAAATGTCACTGATAAGGAAATTGGTGGCAATATTTTTTGCTCCCGGCGTAGTGACTTGCCGGGCTTGCGATAAGTTATTGTTATCGTTATTCGTGGTGTTATATGCCGATGCTCATTTATTGAAAAACTGTTTGATGGAATTGTCGATGACATTATCGGGATATCCATTATCTCTAAAAAGTCGTCTTAGAAAACCAACTTCATTATGAATTATGTTAAAATTTCAACCGATTTTGTAAGCTCGGAAAAGCAAACAATTTATAAGCCCTGTTTTGTATTATCTATATACGAAGGAGTCGTGTTTTGTAAGCAAACTGGTAAAAGATGGGTTCCTGTACAATGAATTGGTAATTTTGCTATTATTTTGAATGATGCTAGTGTCCCAGAAAAGAATTTTTAGACTTTTTTCCATATAGAACTTGATCAACGCATTTAGGTGGTCAAGAAAAGAATCAGTTTGTGCTTGAAGGTAGTTTATGTATAACAAAAACAAAGTCGGGTTTTGTACACTGCCCCGAGGCACACCCGATTTATTCGTATGCTCTTCAGAAAGAGAATGGTTCACTTTTACACGAAAAGTTGGCTTAATAATAAGTTTTGATTAATCTAAGTAAATGACATTGTGATCCCAAGCATAGAGAGTTTTCATAGCTGTTTCTGATGCAAAACTGCATTAAATGCTTTGGCAGTATATGTATACGACATCAACAGCTTTTCCACTGTTATATGTCTTTGCCCAGTCTGAAACGCAATCCAGTAACTGTTTGTACGTAGACTCGCGGAAAAGGAAGCCGTGTTCGTGTTTTGAAATCATATTATTGTTGTGCACAAACCTCACAAGGTTAGAATTTGACACGTTCCATAAAGTTTCTAGCAGTTTGACACGAGATATTGGGCGGTAATTTAGGGGATCGCCGGAATCGGCCTTTTTGTAAACAGCAACGACTGTCCCACATTTCTGACAGTTGGCAATTCAGAAAAGATTGTTCAAAAATGTGGCCTGAGAAAAACATGCTGAATCTTTAAAATTTCTGAACACACAGTTGCGTGACACGATCCGGAATTCAGTTACGCTTGCTATTCAGCATGGCATTTTGATAGGCTAAAACCAAACCAGTTGACAAGTGTTCAGTGCTGGACGGAAAGTGGTCCTGTAGGAGACCGTCATCTTCAACAAAGACACCTGCGAAAGCATATGCTAGAATATTGCTCCGAGAACAGTCATCTGCGGTGAACATATTATCGGGCGACTTGAGAGCAATGACATAAGATTTTCGAAACATCTCTTGTTACTGTATCTGAAAATTTTGTTTAAATCACCTGCCGACAGTAGTTTATTTTATCTATTTTTGTTGGAAGAAAATAGGACCCGTTTAATTTTCGACTGACCTGTTTGTAAGCCCTAGAAATTTTCGAGCAGTGCCAAATTTGTAGTTTTCTCTATAGACAGTCTGATGTAACTAGGGTAGCGCTTAATCTTGCAACTTTCAGCAAATTCAATCTTAGGAACAAATATACTACACACAAATAACAGTGTATAATTGAATAATAAACACTTGTCATTTACAGCAAATACAGTGCTAACAACATTATCCCAGTTTATACTTAGCAGGAAATTATAGATCTCAGAAAAATTTGCAAGCTTAAAATAGTAATCAGGTGCTTTAACTCTGCCATCGCTATGAGTTTTTGCCCAGCAACTAGCCAAAAATCAATAGAAAAATATTCAGAGTTATCAAAAGGTTCTTCATAGCGCACAGCTGACACATTTAGCAGCAAGCTTGTCAGCAATAGATCGAGAATATTTTTATTTCAAGTAGAGAAATGAAAAAGTTGCCCAGAAGACCAACTTCCGACAAACAGTTAAAAAATAAATTATTTTTCCTCGTGTGTGAAAATTTGTGATTTTCCCAATAATACTCTGGAAGGTTGAAATCTCCAACAATTACACAAGCCATGGGACACCTGTAACAAACCAAAAAAATTATTTAAAATCTCAGTGTAATGATAATCGCTTTGTGAGGGTGGGTAGACGCAAACAAATCTTGTTTTGGTGTCCGTCAGTATATCGATAGTCGTTGAATCGAAACCATGAAATCTGTCTATGTCTGCCGACAGCTTACAGTCTTTAACAGAATTATGAATGAATAATGCTACAGCCTCCTCTGGAGTGCCTTCGACAGCATCGAAATACGTGGTATTTAAGAAAAAGTAACATGTGGTTATGTCCTGAGTCCTGACGTGACTACACTCCTACGGTGCTTTTTTCACCATCTTAGCTTGCTGATGTGAACGTGTTTGAACGTATAAAAATGACTGGTCGCATTCTTTGATGCGCACAGTGAGTCTATCGCTCGATCCATGACCATTAAGGGCAAAGCCACGTGATGAAACAGTTGGTTCAGATTTCACAATAGTATTCAGTATGTTACCAGAAGGTTCTTTGAGCTGGAATTCGATTGTGTTAAGTTGACCATCTTCTTCAGCATTGGCTGTTACATTTAGCGGGTTGTATTATGTTCGACATTCGCAGCGTTGCAAGGATACGTGGGCACTGATCCATAATTTTACGGACTTCAGTGAGCAGACCGCTACAAGAGAAGTGTATCCATCTCTTGCAGTTGAAACGCTCGATGCTATTATACTGCTTATCTAGTATATTGTTATTACAGTTCTTGCGTTTTACAGGAGACATGTCTTTTGCCGCGAGCCCGAAAATTTTTTTGGTTGCCGATCGATGTGTAAAGCCAATAGTTTGTTATTCGTAGTTTCTGTGCTCCGTAGTAAGAACCGGTGACCATTGCTGTAGCTTTTAAAACGGATCGTCGTTTTTTAGTTGCAGACATAATCGTATACAATTTTTGATATCATTGACGTGTGCGTTATATTACTAATTATAGATTCTTCACATATTTCAAGCAGGTACCAGAATGCAATTTTTCGAAAACCAATGCTGCTAAATATATACTGGTTTAAAATGATGGTACATCGAAGCAGCACTCATGCGTCGATGACAGTGAATTATTCGATCCATCACTTTTACAGATAACGGAACTGAATAATATGTGAAATGTGAAATTTACTCGTTTGTCGTGGGCGTTACCACATTCCCGTTTTCGTGTTGTTCGTTTTTTGTTTGTGTTAGTTCACTTTCGCGATCGATCAGCAAGTAATCGGATCGGAAATGTAAATCGAAAAAATAATAATATACTCAAACAAAATAAAACAAACAATGATACTAAAGGTAGATAGATAATCCAAAAAAGACACAGAACTAAAATCATTCGCTCGAGTTGATAACTGAATAGCAAAGTACACAGTAAATAAATATACTAAAATACTGCTGTTGTAGTATTTATCGTATATGCGTCGTGTCGCCTTCAAAGGGGACATGGGGTCGTGCTCGCTCAGTTTTTATTAGTGCACCCCATTTACATCTGCAAATATTTTCCACTTTCAAACCGTCACGTCTATCAGTTCACAATATGTGATTCTTGAGCATCCCCCGTTCAACTAACATTCTCTGGGTACCGCTCCGGATCTCGATCACCATGTGTCGCGTACATAGCCGCGGGCGCAGTGCGCTTTTCGAAATTGAGTTGGCCAACTCAAAATGAGGAAAGTAACGGAAAATTGCAGGCCCCATAAACAAAAAATCCTAATTTTGCTGAAAAATGGGAGAGGGCCCCCTCTTGCTGCGCCTCTGTAAATAGCGTATGTGTATTTGTGACTGTGTAGTAAATTGCACGGGGCCGCATGACTGTTGACAACGCGAATTTTTTGTCTAGCGATTTGATAAGTATAATTGTACATAAACTGTTGCAGTTGCTAATAGCAACTAGTTGCAATAGTAGTAATCGTTAAAATTAAAAATATCAACATATTTATGAACATTTAAAAAACTAGTTATTTAAACAGCTTTCATCATGTACAATCTGTTGAAAATCGAACGCCACCAATGAGACGACACGCCAAATACTATCTCTGGCCTCTCATCTATTGACGCGAATCGTTTCCTGTCTATTTATTCCTCTATAAAGACACTATGAGGTCGACTTTTGCTACTGTTAATAGATCAGCCATCAAAAATATAATCGATCAAGTTGGGGAAATTTGGATCTTTCTGATACATGGACACAGATCGCGGGGACAGGGACAGGCCTCCAGCTTTTAGACGGCGCTACGGTAATTTCTGTTATAACCATTAAATGGATAATGTAGCAGTAACAACGATAATTGTGGTACCACTCGACTCAGCTCGGTGAGAAAGTTCAGAAAATTTATTCACACAACTTTTTAATTTCTAATTTCTGGATTACTAATAATTCCCAAATTTTTTGAAAACAATTGAATAATTGTATATTTTTAAATATCATTCGAACCGCATTTTCGAGTCGAACGGTGTCGAAATCAAATAAATCCGGCGGTAGGTCGCCTAAGGGTCAGATAATACTTATTATTAGGCAATAGGTGTGCAGTTAGACTGCCACAGAAATGAGTGAACTCCTTAACCTGCCAACCAATTAAGATTATTTCTACAGCGTCAACGCGATTCTACTGATACGTATATATATAAACCTTTACATTTATTGAAATATTTTCCAAATCGTGCTATTGACGGGACCCGGGAACAGGGGGTGGTTGCCCACTAAGGAATCAAGCCTGAGGGGCACGCACTTTGTTCTGTGTCCAGCCCCTCCAACCCCCCCCCCCCCCAGGAAATAAACGCAGATAATACTGTTTTGTTTAGGAATAAGCTTTTGCATCATAGCAATAAGCTTTGTTACCTTAGCTTGCTATCCAGATGTAATTTATCTAAGGTCGTCTTCCAGATGTGTTTGACCTTAGCTTGCCCCTGAAGAATTTTGTCTATGATTACCGCCGGATCCGCGAGATGTTTAGTGCATTAGGTTGCGGCATATGTGTTTTATTTCAGCTTGCACGCTTCCCAGGATGTTTTATCCTTGCTTGGTATCTCAGGTGTATATTATCTTAGCTTACTCCTCAAATATGATTTACCATAAGTTGCCCGCTTCCAGACTAAGAATCGTTCCGAGGTGCCTGTACCATTGGTAACCCAAAAAATATAGGATTTTTAAAACTCCGAAACAGAAATGTTCTCAACGAGCTCGCCGAGCTGAGTCGAAAGATACAACGTTATCACTGCAACTTCATAACTCAACATTTTCGGAATGGGTGGTATGACCGACGTCCCCAACGCGACTGATTCTCCACTATTTAGTTTTCATGTGAAATCCACACACGTCACGTAGATGGTTGTTTAGTCAAAATTATAATATAATTCATCTTAGGCAGTATTGTCCCCCACTTTTTGAAATAGATCTGTACACCGGTTCATATATCTGATGTCACGAGCGCAGGATTTCGTACATAAGTTACAGTGGTACGTGTATGGATGAAACGGTTACCCAGTATTACACCAACAGCAACAAATGTTTATCAATCGAACAACAAAGGCTTTGTGAAACTGACCCAGAGCCCTTCTCCCTCAGCACTTGATTCCTTGAGTCAGCTTATATAATGAGCCGCTACATTTTCGAGATTTAGACCTCAAATTTGAAAATACTCAAAAGCCGCTGCATAGAATTAACTAAAAGAATTACTATCTGCATTGTGAGACTTGCATAAAAAGAGAAAGTGCAGTATACAAAGGCGGAACTGTCCGACTCGTATTAATTGCCAACAAATAAATTTTATTTATATCGCAAAATTAAAGCTGCGAATCTCACTGCCTTATGAAACTGCATATTCGTGTAAAATTAGTATACATATAAAATATATGTTTTTGTACCGTAACCATCTGAGTTAAGGTCAAATCAAAGCTGAGATATGTAACGTTACCTAAGTTACAAATAAAAAATTTAGTAAGCGGGTTCTGGAGCTCCCAGTTGCGTTGCAAGCTCTTCAAAAGTGGATGGGCCGGCAAAATGACGATATCACCGGTCATTTACATTCGTTTTATTATAACTCCATCAGTTAATTTTTTCAAGTTTGTCAGGAAAAAGTGGAGGACCCTCTTAGCTTTCCCAGGGGACGACAACATCGTCTTAGAATTAGTGTAAATTTTCTATCCAGATGTTAGCTAAGCCCTATGTTTAACATATCGAAAACCTCACAGCTTGTCTATTGCATACGGGTTCTGGAGCTCCCAGTTGCGTTGCAAGCTCTTCAAAAGTGGATGGGCCGGCAAAAATGACGATATCACCGGTCATTTACATTCGTTTTATTATAACTCCATCAGTTAGTTTTTTCAAGTTTGTCAGGAAAAAGTGGAGGACCCTCTTAGCTTTCCCAGAGGACGACAACATCGTCTTAGAATTAGTGTAAATTTTCTATCCAGATGTTAGCTAAGTCCTATGTTTAACATATCGAAAACCTCACAGCTTGTCTATTGCATACGCCGTCAGCTTGCTACCTCAATAAGAATCGTGACCACCGAAACCCTATTCAAATAAGAAAGTTTAGAAAAAACAGAACAACAAGATCATTCCACACGAAAGGCATCAACAAGACGAGTAGCCGACCCATATCAGCTACAAACTTCTACATGCCAGACGGCTGACTCGTCTCGTCACAACCGGAAATTTAATAATTTTTGTTGTCGTCGGCGCTATTAAACCTGGTAAACAATTGTTGTTCTTCCGGTTACAACAAATCATCAAGGGCCACACCTTTAAATCAATTCAAAAAGAGAACATTTTACTTTGATGTTCAACATTTTAGTTAACGGACATCAAACGATTTATCCTTGCTCTCTGAAGTTTGTGATCGAGAAATCTGCTCCAAAATCGGTCGTTATTGCTGTTAGGTTTGTTTCTTCATTAACTTCATTAGTTAAGCAATAGGCTAATTCTTGATTAAACCTTATTGACGAATGAATTTGTATATCGTTCAATGTTTGACAACTCAAGTCAGTGCCAGGAATCGAAATCTGGTTGTACTGGTAAAAGTTGCCTTGAAACTGTTCTCGGTAACTTAGCAAACCGCACAACACGAGAGAGCAACAACGTATGTGCAAAAATACAGCCTGCGATGAACTAAGTTAACACAACAATTCAAAACGTACACCGTGCCAACTTTTAATCAGTGTGTATCAAAGGGTTAATGAAGACTATCAAACTTTATTTAAGTTATTATAATAGTATTATTAAAATATCATGTTATCTCAACAATTTGGTAACCAAATGGCATAGCGCAGCTTTGTTTGTTTGTGAAGTCAGCTATTAATATTTCATAAACTGTTGCAAGGTAAAAAAAGTTGGTAAACGTCCTTTTATCTATCATAATTCATCTAGTTTCCGACCTATAAAACATCCAAAACAGACTCAGTTGAAGTGAACACGGAGTACAAAGACGTTTGTTCCCTGCAATTACTGCGTTTATAATTGCCAGGTAGCCTGTAACGAAGAGGTGTCTGAACCTGTATCGCCTTATTTATATATAGGTCAGCAAATGAAACTTCTGGGCATTGTTAATGTATTTGTTTAACACATATCTACGACGATATCATGGACAATTTGCCATTACTGACTATACCGGTTATCTGTTTGAACAGTTGAACGATGCTTGTAATGTATGCTGTTTATGGTATATAGGCTGCTAAAGTAGGAAGCTTTGGTCACATCAGTTTACCAATGTGCAAAAATGATTCAGAACACTAACAATTGTATATATTTTTGCTCAAATTCTGTCAATGATATTGTTCACGTCTATTGCGACTTCGGGATAAGCCGTTTACGCCTCTGCTCCCAGATATCACGAACATCATAGGTTGGATTTAGTGCTGCATTGCTTAAACTAATTTATCATTGTTTTTGGAACAATGCAACGTTGACGATGATTGTCCTGTAAGGAGAGACTGCTTTACATAACTTGTGTTTAGGACTAAAAATAGGTGTCTCGTTTCAGCTTTCAACAGTCTGGCATCAAACAGTGATTGTTTTAACTATATACTTTTCCGACAGTGATAGTTTTTCAATTTTCTAGTCATTTTTGGCCCTCAAATGTATTATCAACGCTTGTTGGTAATACTCGAAATCAAGAGCAAGCATTTCGCTGATCAAAAATCTGACTTTAATAATCGAAGTTCAAGAAACATAATAAGGCATCGTTTTTGATATCTCCAGGGGCCGCGGAACAAGGGGATGTCGGCTCGCTTAAATTTTATAATACGGGAGCAAAGCCGTTTACACCCCGTCATGAAATACCTGTTGTCGACGAAAGGTCTGATCTAAACAAATTCCGCTCTACGGCGCTTATCCAACGCACAACACCGCACCCAAATCCCTGAATGTATCCTCAATAGATTTTCGACAAAATTTTCTGAAAATATCATAGTAATTGTTGCGTAACTGAAAATTGGCGCTATATTTTACCACATATTTCGACCGTCGACAAATGCTGCGACAATATAGTATCATTAAACATCTTTGGTGTCGATCAGCACTTAGATAGGTGATCCAGCATAGGTAGTACATTCGAGCGGAAATCTTACATGAAACTTAATTAAATAAACTAAAATGTTGATGTCTAAACTTAAGAACAAACAATTGAAAGCGCGTTGCGGTTTAATACACCCATGCTCATAGATGTAGTGGGCAGGAGTAACCCTCTTAGCCACCGCATCACCTAAGACGCAAAACACCGACCCTCTCCCCGACTACGACGCATGCGCCGAACTCATAGGCGCCGATATCGCCAAACTCCCCACCCGGGCCTCAGGCTCACCTCCCCTCAGGCGGCCGGAAACCGATTTCTTCCGAGCACCCGGCTACTCCCCGGATTCTCGAGCATGTATTCTTTAGCAGTTGTATTACCTGCGTAGTGGCGCTTAAACTTAAGACTTTATAATATAAGAAGAATGCGTAAATACTTAACCGAAATTACCAGAGCATATTTGTGCGCATTTTCTATCTCTTCACTGTGAAAGAAGTACCGTTGTTTAGGGTTATTGAAGCCGATATGAAACAGCTGGCAGTTGGGCGACGATACAATCAGCAGCCGCTCCTTGCCGTGCATACTTTGGGCACACCGTATGTTTCTAGCAGAAGGAATATAGTTTGAATGGCGTAACAGAAAGTAGGAATGATCGAAAGTACCGCTTTTCTGGAGCTCAACCAAGATGCAAATTTTATTTAATTTGGTATATATAATTATTACCTCTGGAATTTTCGCTGTATCCACAAACTAAGCATTAAAAGTGCGATTGTTCTGTACATTTAAACAAATGATACCACTGGTGTAACTTATGAAGGATGAAATAGAAAGTAATGATCGACGACAGCCAATTGAATGAACTGCAGGATGGATTGAAAGTGATTAACGACCAGACGTCAACGTTTTCAGACATTAGTTTACTTAGAACACGCAACTTTAGAATGAAAACTTGAAACAACATAATAACTGAAAGAGATTACCACCTTAATTTCATAATATAACCCATCCTGCCCGCGATAGGTACGACTAAATCGCATTTTAATTGCAACACATATAGTTTAGGCGAAACAGGCATTGTGTGTTTACAAATTTTTTGAGTAAGTTGCGTAGCCAATATCATACAACTGGAACAAAATAATAAATTAAAATAAATTAAAGATAATGGACTTGAAGTGAAATGAAGTGTACTTAGTGCTACACACAGACATTTTGATATGACTGGAGCAATAGCATTGTATTATTGTCTATCCTTACCAGATTCTACATACTGTTAGTAGCATCCAAAATATGTCCACTATCTTCAACCGGAGATATGATCAACAAACCTAAAGGAGCAAGTATATTGTGATGTGTCGCGATTCGATTATATATAACGAAGATTTTGGGTGGTCCAGTGTAACAGAACTGAAATTAATCAAATTATGTATTAGATTACAAATGTAACCTAATCACAGCCTTGTCACTATTTCTTAATTAAGAAAATGTCATTCAATCAAGATTGATACTAGCATATGGCTTAACCGGGTGTGTTCTCTGACATCGGAATTAGCGTTTAATATATTAATTTCGTGCAAGGAACGACAGTAGTTAACTGTTATACTGACTTATGAAAATCTCTTTGGTAAAAGCTATGATGTTGAACAACTAAATTCTGCACAGAGATTTCAGGTGACAGCCACTAGTTAGCCAGAAGAGCGCGTTGCCTGGAGCATTCGTGTCAAAGTGCCAAACGCTCACACAGAAAATGAGTAATATTTCGCTGTACAGCCAGTGGCGGATCCTGAAGTTTGTGACGGGGCGGGCGATTTTTCGCATAAATTATTGCGACGAGGGTTGGTTAGCACTCTTCTGACTTATCCTTATACACTTATAATTAATCCTGTCCTGTATATTTCACGTTTATGGGGTGCTTGCCTGTGCCAGATCCGCTAATCAATACAGTACAATAAATATGGTACCGGGAGCTACGTGTTAAAATCTGGTCCATTACAAACCAAAAAGCATTATTCATTGCAGTAATATTTTTTCAACACCAATGGCTACTTTTTTAAAAAACTGGATCTAGACAGATATGACTACGATAGTACATTATATTTTGTTTCCTCAAAACACGAACACAGCCTAGCACTTTTGTTGCCTGGGCCAAAGCTGAAATTAGCTTCCGGATATTGCTAACGACACAACTAAGTCATATCAAATTGCATTGAACGCATTAAATTACATTAAAAAGCGACACTATTAATAATTTAAACAGAGATAAAACAGCCAGTTTTAAAATTATTTGGCGGTTTCGCATGCGAATTAAATAAGCATTGGTAATAGTATTTAGCTAAAAAATGTTTATAAACCACAACTTAGTAGGCAGCAGGTGCGCTCTAATACAGTAGAAAGTATATACATAAGAGCACACTTAATCGTAACAAGTTTTATGGGAAAATCTCCCCATAACTCTTTTTTATTCTAACTGACACATTTGTCAGCATGTGCATTGCAAACCAATAATGTAACCGAATTTATTATGCGGCGTCCGTATAACCTGATTTATTACAACTACAATATCCTTTATTTCCTGATAAGCCAGCCTTATTGTATCTACAGCATTGTTATGCTCTGCCTATGTTCACACAGTCCATGTGAAATGTAGACGAGATGAAAGATAAGATCCTGACAAAACACAGACTGACATTGGGTAAATAAACAAAATCAGAAAGGGTACATAGCCACTTACAAATCACCCTAATCCGGATTGTATCAAACAAATAGACAGCAATGTTCAATGTAGATATGTGAAGGGATTTACGTATCTTAAGTTTCAACGGTATGTACAGTGGCCAATTGAAAAGCAATAAAGGGTGTGAGAGACTGCAGCAAATATATTTTCACAAAAATCTGTCAAAATTCAAACAGTTGGATAGCTTTAGAAGTTCTCGGAAATCATGTGCATTTTTGGCGCTTGCTAAACTTCGTTACCTACGTATTCAGGCAATGAATTCCAAAGATCCAATCGCATACCGAAAAGAAGTGCTTTAGCGTGTTTGTTCCATATTTGTCGGTTTGCATAGTTTTTTCGAATGTTCACGTGTAGTGGCGTGAAAAAGTCTCGCCTATTAGGTCAGTATCGTCAGGCAAAGATTGAAATACCATTTGCAGATCAAAGTAAATGCGCCTAAACTCTAGAGGTGTCAACTTTAAATATTTGAGTCTTGCAGGGTAGGGTTATGGACACCCCTTCTTTTGCGAATAACCTGCGTGTATGATACCGCTTTATACTCAAAATGTATAGCAGTAATGTAATTAATTTCATAACAAAAACTTAATACAAAATTGTATGCTGAAGTTATTAAATTAAGGTCTTTATTCTTAACTTAAGAAAATACAGTTTATTTAGGTATTGGTAATAGGTCAAATTTTTCATCGAAAAGAATTGAATCACTAAGTACATCGTTCATAAATATAACAAAATAGGATTTGATATTTAACGTACATATGTATAAAGAGTTTTCTGAGTTAAAACAATGTTTGCGTCAAAACCTATGGTAAAATACTCATATTAAGCGGCACAATGAATTAAAAGCAGCAAAGAACAATTTTTACATGGAATTTCAATTCGGTTTTGATAATACAGCACGTGTTTCTATAATAATAATTTAATACTTGTTAAAATGAGGTCTTACATAATTGTAGCAACAAGAAAAATCATCAACATTGGCAATATAGTATCAACCAAACAGTCAGTGTAATGACTTTTGCATCATGCGATAGGGGCGTCATAGCACTTTAGTAGTCACTTAATACTCTTATATAAAATGCACCACAACACCGTATATTAAGCTCCCTTGTTTAACGCAGTTTCGAGTCAACTCTGAAAATATATCCTAAAAATTATGACGATTATCGATCAAATATTTAAAGAAAATTGTCGTCAGATGAGTTAAAATGTTAGAAACATTAACTATTGACAATAGATTACACAGAAGACCAAGTTAATCGATTTGGCCTATATTTTGTTGAAATTTTGAAACAAACCTCTTATTTAATAACGACAAAACCAAAACATAATAACAATCTTTTAGAAGAATAATGATAACATGATGTAAATTCATAAACTGAAAACACGTTCACATGTTGAAACTTTTAGCTCAGAATTTCATCAAATATTTAATCAAAAGTTGAAATCTTTAGTTAGTATTTTTAGTTAATTTGAAGGTGACAACGTTTGACAAACTTTTGCAGCATATTATATGAGCCAATCAGATGCCAAATAGATACCGCGAGAAGACTCGAACTCAAAATTTAACAAAACACTGCAAACGATTTTGAAGCGTCCCAATTTGCCACATTTTTCCTTTACAAACTACAATCCAATGTGATCAAATTTGGAGTTAAAATTTTGAGTTGAAAATCTCAAGGTATGAACGCAGCTTTAAAAATAAAAAATGAGATTTATATATCGTTTTATTATAATGGAATTTTTGTTAATTTTTTCGGGTGTAATGCTTAGAGAATATTTTAATAAAAAGTATCATTAAAAATAAGTAAATCATTCATACCAATGCAACGAATTATTTTACATTAACAATAAATCTATAACTATAATTTATTAATATTACGCTTTTCATAAGAAAACTATCACAACCTAATCAGTTTCATTTTTTAAACAGCTATATACGAAGGCAGATTATAGGCTCACAGATAGCTAAACCTGAACATTTACATCATTCTTCTTTATCCAATTGATCTGTATTGTTTAAATGCATATAAATGCAAACTAATGGTTTCGCAGCAAACTATGTTGTATTTCCTAATCTATGATCCTAATAAAAGAAACCTTTGATAATTATTAACCTTGTTACAATAAGGTAGCTACTATTTGTTTAATAATACTATTCCGTTTAGAACACACTACTTTTACTTTTCGAGAATATCCCGCTGACGTACGAAAATTGACAGAAGGTAAAAAATGCATTAAAAAGCTAACCTCAACGGTTTTCTATACTGTAACAGATTACATAGTTAAGTTCAACGTAATACGGTTCCGTTCCCTTCCTAACTTTTAATTTATTAGTTTTATCGTAAAAACAGTGCAGATGGGGTAAAATGAGACACATCTTAATAATTTAGTCGCTTAGGGGTTGGCGACCCTTAGTGGTTTTCCTTACGCACCAGCATTACACTCGCCGCCGGTGGCTAAGTCCGCGTCATAAGTTAATCAATGTACGCAAAACCAGTAGTGCATCCGTGGCGGAGCTCCGAAAACCTCTGGGCCGCATGAACCCAGTTGTATCCAAGTGAGACTTTTATCGTGAACATTACGCGTCCGTGCAATCCAACATGGCAGTCGAAATGAAAGACGATCGTCTACGACCTTGCTTCGGACCTCATCCAGTGGCTACTACTTACGGGAAAAACAATGGGAACAGCTTATGATCCTATTCTGGTGCCAATTTAAGCAAGCATGCAAAGCAGGTAACTCCAGAACAGGCAACACATAGTTACATTTGTTTGTCGTTGCCGTTTCAGCATAACGTCATTGTGCTATTTGCATAAATAATGAAAATCTCAGTGTTCCGTAAAAAAGTGTGAAACTATTCGCAGTTATATAGTGAGCCTATTACACAGTTACATGTTCCAACAAAATATTTATAGCAAGAAATACTTGGTATCATAATCAAAACCTAATTTATTCCCAAATACCATTGAACCTTTAGTACATGAAGTTCGAAAAAATACGCAATTTTGCACCAAATCCACATCCTTGTTTAAAAGAAGCATAACCCATTTTGCTATTTTGCCGCAAAGATATGGTCATTTAGTTACACCTTTTTGAAACGGAGCGAGCGAAGCCAACGAGTTTCCACCAATAACTTTGCTAGCGGCAAAATCGTAAACATTTCTTTTTGTTCGTCTGTGCAGATTATAACTCATCACTGGATATTCACAATTCTTTAATTGTTCACAAATTCCGTCTATTTGTGCGCTTCCATTAGACCCTAAACCCACTGATCGCGACTTCCGGGTCACAATAGCCCAAAGGAGTAAAGGGTCACATTTTTGAAATTTGGACATCCTGGTATCTATCTTTCGCGACCTATATCTCGAGATAAAGGCTACGCTCCGAAATCCTCCCATAAAGCGCTGCAACTTCACCGATGCAATTTTTTGTCACAGCTGTAGTTTTCGACCTATACGTGGAAGTTTAAAAATACCACAGAAAACTGAAAATTTCAAAATTTTTTAAAAGCCCGTTTTTGTTTGTTGCTGGTGAACTATGACTATGGGGTTATTTCACGCGGTACACCAGTTGGTTTCATTGTTTTAACGCCATATTGGATGTTTTATTAATCCTTCGTTTCCGGACCAAAATCTGCTAAAATTTGACAACAAAAATATCCAAATTGCGTTACTTATTCAATATAGGATTATGTAGGTCATTCGAAGATGTATATAGGATTCGCGGTTGCTAAATACGATAAAAAGCAATTGTATTTTCTTGGTATGCATCAAATAAAGCAAGCCTTAGAATCTTTATATACTATGTAAAATCACTATTTAAATATTTTGTATTAAAATTTATGATTTATATATTTAAAAAATTGTTGTCTTTTTTGGTCATTGGAAGAAGGAATGACGAGTTCTTCGGCTTTAATATTTTAATATATGGCTAAAATAACCGTAACGTTGTCAATGAATTAGTGGCGACGTATAATTTTTATCGTGGGACTTTAATCGGGCTTAAGGACCTGAATTCGGAGCAAAAAAATGTTAAATAAGGGCAGAGTAGCCACATTGGATACATTTCCCCTTGATTTGTGAGTTTCTAGTACTATTTTTGGCTATGGCCAAGCTCTGAAGTTTGCGACGCCGAGGGTTCAAGCGAATTCCTGCTCCTTTCTGCACTATACTTATGCGGCAACTAGTATAATGGCAGTTTATTACATAGAATTACATAGTATGAAGATTCTGATTCTGGTTTTGCTTGATGTTTTTTCTTTTTTGTTTATCCTTTTTCGATTATTAATGACCAGCAACTTTTACGGTACTTATGAAGTCGCCTACCAAGGCGATCGGTATTATGCATATGTACACCCTAATACGTGTAAACTTACAAAATATTTCATATAAATATACATAATCTAATGAAATCAATTTCATCTGACCACTTAGATTTGATTTGCATTTACCATTTCTACCGTGATATAAGAGATGTTAACTTGATTAATTTAAAATTGTGAAATATTTGTGTGTATTTCGCAGTATATTTTACTAGAGTAAAACCATAAGACGCATAGCGGTTGTACTTTTTCACTTTTTTTAGAAATAGTTAACATTAATAACGATGATATATCTGCACGTTCCAAGTGACTATAATTATCGAATTAATAAGAAGAAACCTGTCAATTTTTGCAAAAAAATGACATTTGAAAACGAAAATTGACATATTCTAATGCCTAGAACAGTGCATGCATGAGCAAGCGTGGTGTAGCAATTACATTAATGATTAATGAATGTAAAAGTTCAACTATAACTACAAAATAATTTAATGATAAATTTGATATAAAAAGTGCAATGATGGTAATGAGAACGATAAAAAGAAAATAAACAATCGCTGTAGTTGCCAAATTATTTTAAATTTACTTTGACTTTACTAAAGCGTAAACGAACTGACAAAAGTGATGCATGCTTCTATTTAATATTGAATACGACTTAGTATATCAAAAATACGTAAACAGTTTACAATTCCACGTGTTAAAACTACAGCAATATTACCGTTTGATGCGTAAGTGCGTGGTGGTCAAAGTGGGTCCGGCCAAACTACCCCAGCTGAGATCTTCTGCTGGTGTGGAAAACTGCGACATTCATTTTGCTCATCAGATGTAGCTAAATTTGAGACCCTTTGAAATTCCTCCAGTCCCAGCTAAGTTACTATGTATACATGCCTGACCACAATGTGTATTTGACAAAGTCAGTTCCAAAAAGTATTTGATAAAGTTTGTGGACATATAACTACATGAACTGTCGTGCTTTGTTCTTTCTTGAAATAAAAACATTATGTTACGTAATATACTCACGAAAATGCTTTGCGACAGAGAAGTTATTGACAATAGCTATATACCGACCGATGTAATAGTTAAACTAGAACTAAATATATGAAATTTTTTACCACAACAATTATAATAAAATTAATAATTTAATAAACGTAGATGCAAAACAAGATATATAATATATGTTTTATACGCAAGAAACGCTGTTTTCTGCGATGAATAGATATCATTTGCGATTATGAGCTGCATCTGTTTCACCGGTTAGTTTATGATAGTTTTTTTATTGAGTCATAAAATTTAACAAATTTACTTTCAAACTACGTAATTTAGAAGGATAAAGATTTGGGTAAAAATAAACAAAGAACTAAGAAAAAAAGAGAAGGAAAAAAAAAAAGAGAAAAGAAAAAAAAAGAAAAAAAAGAGAAAAAGAAGAGAGAAAAAAAAAAAAAAAAAAATCTTTAAAAAGAAAGAAAAAAAAAAAAAAAAAAAAAACCACCTATGTAATAACCGGTGACGCAGCTGCATGGCGCAACTTCCTAACACCATGCCCATACGACCCCGGCTATCGTAACCTCAAGGGTGGACCGTGAATACGAAATTTTGAACCTATTCTTGGTCAGACCCAAGAAGCTACGGAGCTTAGCAGGCCGCAGGCGCGCTTCACGGGGTGTGTTCGGACCCCGCCCGAAGGGTTGCGCACGTGTCTAGTACCGGGTATGATTTCTGAGGTCCCCCAGGGAGGCTAGCACCGACACCTGCTCGCAGGTCATGGAGCTTAGCCGCTATTCCCTATCTTAGTCTCATCGGAAGTTGTTAAATTCTGTTTTAGTGTAGTGAGTCTTGAAATTAGACATGAAAAGGTCCCTAGAAATTTGAAGCTCAAGACGGTTTGCCTAGTTAAATTCGCGGTATGCTCCGTGTTAGAGCATTGACCTATGTGGCCCCCACAGGGTTCCGACGAGCCCTGAGTGTTTAATGTCGGATTATTAATGGCGTGGCCCGCGCTTTTCGATAAATCCTATTTCGAGGAAGGTGTTCAAAATTCCGAATGACCTTTTTCGAATTACTGCTGATGACGAGGTAAATTTTCAACTGGGTTCTTTAGACATTGCTCCTTTGTTCCAGCAAAATATCAAGCAAATTGAGTAGAAGGCCTTACTCGTCAGGGCTTGCGGCATTCTCGCACTCAAGCCATGGCGAGCAGGGTCTGCTCGTCCGAATGGACAAACCAAACAAAAAGCTCCCTATCGTCTCAATGTCAAGAAAGACTACAGTCGGCGTGTCAAGATACAATGTTTATTTACATGATCAATGTTTATTGCCGGGACGAGTGCCTATGAACGCTAACGGGTCCGAACTAAGCGCAGACTCTTGGGGTTTAGCTGCAACTTACAAGGGTCTCTTCAGTAGAAGCACGTACGAACAGTGGGCAGCGAGCGGGCAATGCATGGGTTGGAGCGGAAAGATACTCGCCAAATTGCGAACTAGGGGCGGTTATCCCTGCTTCACTCAGTGCTAGCGAACGACTCAGCTATGCAGCGCACCAAGCAGGGGCCCTAGAGTGCTTCAGAAAACGCTCCTAAATGCCGATCGCTCGGGGCGACGCAAGCTCGAACGGGGCTAAGGAAAACAATATTCGGGACTGACTACGCGAGCTCTACAACAGGGTCAGAACGCTATTCTACCGATATTGCCTGCCACATTTGATGAGGGGCATCTAATCGCTTATCCTGAGACAATCCGGCACTGGCACCTATAAATTTTTTCCATCCTAATGTGTTCGATGACAATTTCTACTAAAACATACGACTGACCGAATGGCGAAGAGGGGGGGGGCAAGAAAAACGGAAAAACGGAAGGATTCCTTGTGGTTCAAGCCGACTAGGCACGATCAGGGTTGTAACGCGGCGTGAGATATCCTTTTAAACGGCTCGTGAGGAAACCCTATAGCCGGATGTTTCCGTTGACCCTGATAACCAGTCGTTTTCTCTTTGAATTTGATAACGGATTTCGATTTATGGGGCGAATCCTTTTTCTTACGGACCGCACCTATTGGGAGGCCAGCTCGGCCTCTTTTCCTACCTATAGGGGTCGTTTTACCTATTTGGGCCCTGGTGGATGTCTCCGGGGCGCGCTTGCGTCCTTTGTTTCTTTCTTCGATTGCCAGTCCTTTGACTCTCCCTAACGCCTATCTTTTTCCTCGTTTCACTGCGTTATTGCAGTGTCTCAATTGCAGTGTACTGCAGTTGAGTTATTATCGACTCACTAACAAAAGTCGATGTGTTCTTGTGGCTGAATGGTTAAGACAAACAGAACTCTGCAGCGGACTTAAATTCTCCGTGCAGGTTCGACTCAACTTACGGGAATATGCAACTATATGACACTGAAACTAAAGAAAGGAGAAACCTGGCATACATAGTACATAGCCTAACGGGCAAACCGAGTAAAAATCAAGGAAAAGCTAAACTCAGCGATCAACTCGCTCTGAAAAGAAAGAAGGGTTTTGCGCTCGCCCGGTTTGGGGCCAAAAAGGCCAGGGCGAGGAGGTAAGTTTTCTTTATTTTTGGAAAGTCTTAAAATTTTGTTTAAGGCGGGGGCACAATGTTTGCCTCCCGCGATGGCAACTTTTAGTAAAGGTGCCGGGGAAAGTTTTAGCTCTGTTTCTCTTTTTTAGAAATGGTCTCTACGGAAAACCATTGCGAACTGTGATGGTGGACGCTAGTAAACTTGATTGCTGTGATTGCATTTTTATTTGCGTCCACCACTGGTGTATTACAGCCAAACGATGCCCCATCGGCACCGTCAGTCCGAGTCGACTAAATTTTGTTCAGCTGGGGGCGAGTTCCTCCAGCTCTTGTTTTGATTACTCGGGGGCAAGGGGGACACCTAGAGATATTCCGGTCAGTCGTCCTAACAACGAGATGTCTACTGAGTAAATTGTCTATGTGCTCCGAGATCAGATTCAAACATTCAAGTGGAACTATTCCGAGACAAAATACGATAAAAGCAGCAAAAACCTTAGACTCAAGCTAGAGTGCCTAGAAATTTGATCCGTCTTTTATGATCCCAAATTTTCTTATCTCAAAAACAGAATGAAATTTTGAGGGTTTCCTAAAACCCGACGGAGGCTAATCCTCCGTCCCTAATCTGCAGTTCTGTCCAAGCTCAAACACGGCATGAGCATTGAACGTTCAATTAAGCTACAAATTTGGAAAATCATCAAAACAAATCATCGAACAAATCCTAAATTTGAGGTACGCACGTTCCAGAAATTTTACCGTGGTCGACTCAGGAAAATTCGGTGATCCTAACTCGAAGGAACCAAGTCATGTAAAACTTGGACGAGAGGCGTCCAATTTATTGTGCCTTACCTACGACCACGGGGAATCAGGCGGACTTCGGCTATTTGTCCTACGCTCTACGGCAATCCCGTGCAATCGCTCACGATGCCCAAAACGGGACTCGATGCGTGGAGGCTTTTCGGCGAACCTAACTAACTGCCTATGAACGGCCTGTCACTGTTACATCTGGGGAAAGTAAACCCCCATGCAGTCAGTTCTCCTCTCGACTTACAATATTTGATCCGGGACAGCTATTGCCAGTCCCCTTCCGCGAGACGGAAGATGTCTACGCGGGACCTCCAACAGTCGAAGCCCATTCCAAACGAAGAAAACGAAGAGCACGAGAAAGCGTAAATTGAAATAAAACTATACAGTGAAACTCAAGCGTCGGAGCCGGTCAGTAAAGTCGACCGAACTCCGCGCTGCCGAAGTCGAACTGATTCCACGAGTCGACGCGTTGGTCGTCGCCTCGAAATTTTCGCCTGTAGTTAAAGATAGCGATTTTGTCGCTATCCAATCATTGGCGACTTCTTGACGCCCACTTTTTTGGGTCTTCTGTCCAGTGTCCAATTGGGGACACTTCCGGTAAGTCGAATCTTGACGGCTACCGTAAACCGTCGATGTCCTTAGGGAGAGTCGGCTTCAATTAAATTTGCCGACTTTAAGTTTTAATCTTCCGAGTACTCGGAAGTTGACCATCTGTGGTTTTAGTCCCGATTTTCCCAAGAAAAGTAAATTTTGAAGTTCCAATTTCCGTCCTCATCGCCGGATGTCCAGCGAAGTCAGATCCTATCCTAACAAGATTTGAACTCTTTCCGGTCCCAGCGTAACTTAAGCTATTTCAAATGGTTTTGGGTCACGCAATTTCCTTCTCCAGCCCCAATTAGCGTGACAATCTGCTCATAATTCGAACTACATGCTCTTCCCAGCATATCCCGAGTCGGCAAACATCAACTCGGCCTTTGTTGTCCTCGACTTGCCGACGTCCTAATTAAGCTAAATCGAATCTAGCAGATGACCCTAGTACGCGAGGACATCCAAAAATGTTAGAAAAATTTGAGCTAATTTGGGATTTGTATGCGATTGCCGGCACTTCGAAGTCTCGCCGGGGGGAAACCAATAACGCGAGAGCGTCCGTCTCGAGGTCAGAGACGGGGCAAGCCTTAACGTACTTCTAATTGACCAGGGGCCCTGCTCCAAGGCCCCTAGGGCCTGCCCCCCCCCGTGGGGAGGCCCTAAATCGCCCCCCCGTTCTCCCTATACGTCCGTCTTTTGTCCGTCCGTAAAACTCTGAAATTTAATAGATTTTTGTATGTGATGTCCTCGTTCGTCCGTTTTTCCAGCGTCCTTATATGACCCGACGCAGCTGCGGCCTCTACTGGTGGTATAAACAGTGAAAAACACATACAGTACGCAGCATGTTGCTGCTAGCCGATGGCAACAGGATATCAATCTATCTTTGAATAGAGCCACATCAGAAGATTTGATGGACCGAGAATGTTTCTCAATTCTGCGAACTCCCATATATGATGTGAATCTAAACGTCTGAAGTTGCGTTAAGAGATAGTATTGCTGCAATGTATGGTCGTAATGGCGTTTGAATAAAGTACAATCTCTTTATCATGCATGAGCGAGCTCCAAAGTCTTGGAGAAGATACCGGGTGATTCGGCAGGCGAAGAGTGATCGACCGGTCGGCAGGGGGAGAGGTTCAACAGGGGTGTAAAATTGCGAATTTGTTTGGAAGTCAAATTTTTTCTTAATCTTTGCCTATTTTCCTAATTTTTGCCAATTTGCACAGTTTCTGCCAATTTTGCCAACTTTTTACACATTTTAGCCCGATTTTTGCAAAAATTTTCCGAGCCTGAGGCAGATAATCTTACCTTCCAAATGTGATCGGCGATGTCCCAATGAAGGGAGGGTCTGACCGTCACGGATAATATCCTCTACCCATATGAGCATGTATGCACTTTATGCATGTTTGAAAGATTCCTTTATCTGTTTTCATATTCTAAATTAACGCTTTAATCTTACTATGTCGGACTAATTTTGTTCCAGTTGATGAATAATAAATAACATTTGTCGCAGTTAACAATAAAAATCTACAATATATCCAAATGGTTTGTGTTGTTGACAAGAAAATGTGCCTGCGTGTACTAATTCGATACCGTATTTATGCACACACATTGGCATCTAAACATTGCGTTCAACTATACGTCACTACTTTCTCGAGTTTTCACACAAACCGGGTTCCAAGTGGATTCCAAGTACTTTCCATGTTCCGGGTTCCAAGTACCAATAGGGCCTAGTTGTTGCTGTTCAATGACAGCCCGCAATAACGGTCGATTGTTGTATATGCTAAAACTTTTGTTGCCTAATGCGACGTTTGCAGAAATAAGTGCACACCGACACGAAAATTTGTGTTACTAACCATCCGTGGTCTGTACCCTGTTACAAACGATCCATCGTCCATATATTAGGTTATAGACGACGAGACGGCTATAAATTTGATTACAAACGATTCGTTGTAATACAAACGATGAACTTCTTGTAATATTTCTTATAGACAATTGGTCATTTGTATTTCTTATAGGCGATCGACCGCTTATAACAAACATTACAAAGAGTTCGTCGTCGTAATATTTGTTACGGGCGACCAGTTGTTTGTAACCAAATTTATAGACGTTATGTCATCCATCTATTATCTAATATGCGAACGGTCGATGCTTTGTAGCTAAGTACGGACGACGGAAAGTTTTTAGTACAAATTTTCGAGTTGGTTTACTCATTATTCTGTGAACGGCGCATAATTATTAGCTACTTAAACAATTCTACCATGACTTGATGAAAGTCTACTCTGCTGAAAAGTGCGACACTCTTCAGCTTTTCTTTGTTTTCATCCGCTGTGTGTCGCTGCCGTTTTCATTAATAATCCACCGCAATGTTTTGACCCACCAAGTGGGTTATATAGGATTGCCTCGCTCTTGGTTTTGTACCCATACGTCCAGGCACCTTACAGGTTCATGTACCACTATTTAAGATTCCAAACCCATGGACCGATATTTCGAACGCCCTTCCCTGTTCATGGACCACCATTCACACCGTCCAGGTTCCTCCAGGTTTCAGACCAAAAATTTTCAAAAACTATAGGTATATTGAAAAATGTGCATTCAAAAAATAGTGTATAAAAATTACGTATGTGAGCCCTTATTTGTTATACGTAAGCATGTATTCTGTGTATAAAAACGATAAAAAATTACATTTACGATTACACAAATGTTTCCGCTTTAGTTTTTTTAAGTTACAGACACCGTAGTACGGTCATAAATCGGGCAGCAGGATGACTGTGTCTAAATTTGACTTTGATGCCAAACACCGGGAACGATATAGACCGAAAGTGGATTGGAATCTCCTCGTTCATTTTCAGGTTTGTGGTGGTACAAGAATTGTGTAACATATATTTATAAAATCTTGGTTTAGAAGAAGTTTAACATAGTAATTTTTGTTTTAGTGCTAAATTGTAGGTGCATATTATGTTTGAGTGTAGCTCTTGAGAGCCGTAACTGTCACACATACATCAGCGGATATGTTAGCGTATTTTTGCTGAGCTTTCGCCAAAATCTCAAAATTTGTTACGAATTAGAGATTTTGCAACTTTTCTAAAAAGGGGATCCGTGATGCACAAATTAAGATTAAAGTTACGGAGTGAGCTTCCTAATTCCAAAGAGTCGGTAGGCTACTTGGTAGTAGTTAAGTATATCGAAATCTAAGGGATTCTAAACAATTATGGGCTGGGTTTAGCTTGTATTCTTTAAATCAGTTTAGATAATTTTATTTATAGAGTGCTGCGAAATGAAATTAGGGTCTCACTTCGCGCAAACGGTAAAACAAAATGATTGCTCATGACTAATGTTGTCAATCGGTGTCCTGTATCGTGTAATCCTGTGTTCATGAGTATATGCCGTGCATAGTTTTACTTTCTAAAACATGGGCGTTGTGACATTACGGTATGAATAACGGAATATTCTAAAATTAAACGAAAATAACTGAAATATTCTACAAAAATCGGATATTTTAAAAGAAGTGAACCTTCTAAAGTATGTACTTTGCGATGTTACAGTATGAAATTTGTTACAGGCTACGTTTGTAAGCTATATATCAAACCTACAGCTTCAGCGTATTGACCAATCCGTTTCTTGATCAAATCTTCAATATCGCCCATTTTATCATCTTCCTGTAAAACATGCTTACTGTAAAAAACTGTATATTTGGCAAATCAATCAACGGTGCGGCACCGCGCTCAAATTTTCGGCTCGTAATTTAACATTAAAGTTAGAGTACATTTTACTTATTTCTCATTTTCGTCTATTCTAAAAGTTTGAACAATATTACGTTTTGAAGGGCTTTGCTTTAGCCATTCAGAGACGAAACAAATGTATTAAAATTATGGTTAAATTTCCGCAATAGTAAAAAGGCAATAAATAAGACAAATTCTTTTCAGATTTTGACTAGATTCTGCTTTAAAAAGTTGGAAGAGTGAAAACTCATGCAACTGCAAGTATAGGCAGGCATTTTTCATTATCTATCGTCATCGCAGCTTTGCAGTGCACATAATACTGTATCAAAGCGGATACTTACGTAAATTGGAATGCACCGTAGCTTCTTGAAAATTGTATGTTCATAGTTTATACGCAAGCAATAGCAATGTTGTGAAAAAACGTTAGTTAAAATTTCACTTAAATCTACTTAAAAGAATACGGCCGAATCAAATACATGTTGCTGCGGCTTTTTCCTATACAAAGCTATATTCTCAACTGCCGTCGGTAGTTGAGGCTTGTGTTATTTCAATATATGTATTCTATAGCTAGTGGCAGTTGGACCTTACAAGTGTGATAGCTTCGGTGACACTCATAACTCGAAAACGGCTCGTCGGATTTATGTCGATGAGGTCTCAGAGTTTTGTCAGACGTGATCTAATGCTGGTTTCGGAGAATTTAGACTCATAGCTCATCATCTTGACCTATTGTCGCTGAAAAAACCTATTTTCACTGCTTTACGTTATAATACTTATAAATTTGTTAGCTTTCAATTTAATGTCTGTAACTACAGTACAGGTTCACGTCTTACTTTTCATATAGGGGTATAAGAGCCTTTGCTACTATATCCGTTGCTTGCAATCTGAAACCGAATCCATCCTTTTATGCCTAAATTTCAAACTGTTTGGATCTCATAAGATAGTTATTTCTTCCACTTTGGGCATAAAAATTATTGGTTCACGTCTTGGTAGCCGTCATTTCGAGAAACTACAGTTTTAGGCTATTTACATTATAAGAAAATAATTTTATATTTCCAAGCAGTTTCGACGGTACTTGGGATTTCGCCACTAGGGCATTTTTATTAGATATAAAATCTAGAAAACTAGTGTCGACCGCATACTCTAGGTGCCTACACATATTAATTCTGAAATCACAAATGTTCTTTTCCCGATAGAACACAACAAAATTAAAACATCTTTGAGTTTATTTATATTTATCTTCATACTATGGTGCTCAATTTAAGAATTTACACAATTTACACTGCGTACTGTAAATAGTATACTACATTGAATTAAAATATCAAAGTTGCTAATGATTACATACCAAAGTTGCTTTGAACTTAGATGTGCTAAAATCAACTAAATCATATATTTGTCTCATCAGTTTATTTAATTATTTTTATGGAATATCTTGATGTAATCGAAATGAATTTTCGCACCTAATTTTAGGGTTCAACGGATAAATTTTCAAAGTTTTATTTAAACATCTATAATTTCGGATCATATTAGCGAATGGTCGTAACTTTCTCTGTTTAATGTGTTTGTTTTCTATATACGAGTGTACCTATTTTTTATGTATCGCCACCAGCTGCCCAACGTTGAACGATTTGCAGACAGAGAAATAATTGTGTCGTCGTGTGTTAACAGGTAGATCGATTGGGCTCAAATTTCTGCATTAATAACTACTCAGACATAATATGATCAGTAACAATATATCGCTGATATCGAAGCCTCTTTGAAGAAATGCTATCTAGTATGATTCACATTTTACAGCCTTCTCCATCAATTTGATTCATTTTGCTGCAATTATTTGAAACTGAATTATCCCATTTCGATATAAAAACGTACACATGTGCGCTTAAACGAGCCATTGTTAGTCCCACTATGGCTTTAGTTTGCAGTAGCAAGCAAGATCAAATAAAAACGATCATTACAAACTTAAGATCCACAAAATTTGCAATAAAATAAATTCCTGACCTGCGATATGTTTAGTGCTGCATATATAAAAATCTTTGGACTTACACCTGTTAGTCAAAGTTACTAGGATAAGGTTCGGCATCTGAAGCCAACATGGGCCGGTACAATTGTTAGCGACTTCAAAGTGTTTTGTGCACCACTTAACCGTGGTTATTTTTCTAGAATCTATTGCTCTAATTGTACATTTTCCCTAAATCATTAACACCTACCATATGCCGATTACCTACATGACGTAAGTAAATTTTAGGATTAATCAACAATCTCAGGAGATCATGTAGTAATATATATGACATTCCGAGTTCATCTTTCACCAGACGCACACATTTTGCCGAGATGTTAATGTAACTGTCGGTGTTCGAAATAGGGCAAACTTGATATTATAGTATAATAGCAACTGTCAGAGATTGTACATCGATCATGAGTTCGCTAACGATACCATGTCGACATTGATAGTAAACACGGTACGCGCGGGCGCTTTTTAACCGATGTCGAAACAGTTTTTAGACCCAAACCTTATCGTGTTCCTTGAAGGGATGAAATGCGTTCTCAGCAAAGTGACACGAAATTGTCAGTATCGACGTTTCTCTGTGAATTCGTTACTTTTTAGGCTGCACACATTTATGGTACAATCTGACAAATCCATGTATGCTGCTGTGACATACTTATTGCATAAAGACAAAAACTTTGGCTCAGGCTACAACTCTTGAATAGCGCTCCACTTTCTTGCAGAATTGCTTATTATTTTTTGACCTGCAGTAAAGTTACAAACTGTTTGTAAAGATAAATAACTTACCTTTGCTTTAACTTACGCTAAAATCAGCATCAGTTGGTGGTTCCGGAAGCGATATCTTCGTATCACTAAAAGTACATATGAAGGTGGTGAGCACAGCCGCAGTCTTGGGCCCTAACCTATTGATAGAGCAGTTCTATGCAATGTATACTTAGGTAATGACATGGAATTTTGATTTAAGTCACACAGCAATAAAAACAAATAAATTTTTTGATACAATGCACATAAATGTAACGGGAAACAATTTGTTATTCATCAGCTTTTAGTATCAACACTGAGTAAACAAAAGAAGAGATTAACATTGCGGCCAATATAACCTTTAAGAAATGCATGCTATGCCGTTCTCGATATACTAAGGTCCTTATGTGAGCCATGTACTAAGCCTAAGCACGAGTCGGGGGCTGCCGCCCTCCGAACCCCCTCTCTAAGCTGTTCTTTTTTCTAACGTTATAACGTCCGGCCCCTAAAGGTGATATGGGCCGACACTTCCATGCACTGCCATGTAGTAGCTTAGCACTCGCCTCCATTTTTTGCGGTTGTAATGTGCTGACATTTGCGGTCGAGGGGCTACATGGACATCCTCATGTAGAAAGGTAGCTCAGGGCCCTGTTTTTGGGAAGGTCGATTAAGCCAATGACAATTCTTCAACCGATCGCCACAGCAAACTTACGGTTCAACCTACAACCCTATAAAAGGTGGAGTCTTTGAGTAATGACCCTTAGAATTGACGTGGTGAAGTCAAAAACGTACATTTCACCCATCATGAATTTACCGTTTACATTAGGGTGCTGGGAGGTGTCCTACATTTATCTTGCGCTGTTTTGGTACATATAACTGATACCATCGATATGATGTTGCATGTGGTAATGAGACAACAATTTTCACATCACGCGTGATGCATATTTTAAACCGAAAACATAAGATTCCAAAAGAAAAATCATTTTGTACGGACGATGAAATTGCCAAAATATTATACATTAATATACGACATATCGGCGATCATGAATATAGCGCTTGCAGGTTACGTGGTATGAAGAAACTGAGATGCCGACCGGACCATTGCGGCGTTCATGTTTTAGTGTCCTAATCGTTTATGCGTGAGTCCACTTTAGGTGCGTACTTTTGGGTTATTCCTTTGTCAAGTTAGTTCACTATAGTAAAAGAGATGAACGTGAACAAATCACGAATTTTTCCTTATGTACAAGTACACGATTTGCGATGCGGCAACGTGTAGGCGTTGTTGGCGGTCAATATTTCGCGATTTAGCATCGCATATTGCTGACCGCGTACAAGTGAAAGTTACAAATCGCGTTTTTTCTCGTATGTTATAACACACAAATAGACTGCAAACATTGATTGGCGTCTGATTCAGAATGTCATTTGATGAACACGAACAAATATTTGGAATGGATAAAAGTGCGCAAACGCAAATTCCATTCGTATATCGCAGAGCCCGTGTCCGCGTTCACGAAAATGCGAATAAGAATGGCAAAAATGTGAAAGCGAATCAATTTGTGATTTTGACAATAGGACAACCTTGGTGTACGCATCTAAAGTGGGCTCATTCATTAGAGCTTATGTACCCCATACGTCTCAGGCACGCCCTCGACACCAGGATGTTTTAGACATATGTTTTTCATAAAAATTTTGAAATGATATTTAGGTGAGCGTGTTGCCATTTTCTGACGGTGTCAAGGATACCGTGTCTTCTTTGTAGTTTTTTTGACTGTATGCGGCATACTGTCTTGTCAACACGCATATTTTTGATACAAATATCGCAAATTAAAAATAGCAATACAATTGAAAAATACATAGCATTAGCGACACACTGTGTGCGTTACAGTTATTTCGCGAAAAAACTGTAGCTTGGGGCGTGCGACACCGTAAATAAAAAAGCAGTAGCTAGGGGTGTGTCGTATACCCTCAGGTAGGAATGGAAGATGAAGGTGGGTCGATGGGTTCTGGGTGAAGGGTCGCTTTTTTCAGTGGGTCGCCGTTAGTCGGGGGTCACACATGGTGGGTAGTGGGACAATTTGCTATGGGTCCCCTCAATCGTAAGTTTATACTTTGTTTTCCGTCTCGCTAACTTTATGTACTTGATGAACATAAGTAAAACTGGGTGATATTATAATTTATTTTGATTTTACCTACATTCAACAATTTTAGCATGTTATATATTAATTGAACCAGTGTAGTGTTCTCTATCATCCTTTATTTAAGCTTCTTCATCTGTTAAATAACAGTTTTAATGAAGGCATATTTTACCAAGCATTGTGGGTCGAGAATCCCGAAGGGCACCGTGGGTCGTGGGTCCCTGCTGTGTCCCATGTCCCATCATTCTTGATCTCAGGAATTGATTTACGGTATGAGTCTGGCCCTGACTGCCTATACGTTGAGCGCTTGACTACAAGTGGACAAAAATGTCAAACAATAGGTAAATTATAACGTGAAATCCGCATAAAGATCTATTTGCGAAGTATTAACATATACGTCTCGAAGGTCCGCGGGTGCAGCGGATAGATGATCGGCGTGGAGAGATTCTTGGGGTTAGGTCAATGTGGGGTAAATTTTAGAAATTTTATACAAACTCATAATTTTTCTCAATTTCGAATAAAAATACCAATTTTTGATAATTTTTTCCAATTTTTTCTTAAATTTGCAGCATTTTTTAGATTTCGGAAATTTTTCCACGCGAGCCTCAACAGGTACTCCTAGCCTCTATGTGGACATTAAAAGATTTCGTTTATGTGCAAACTAAATAAAATTATCAGTTACAGGCTCAGTAATACTAGAAATGTGCTCGCTAAAAAGTAATACTAGAAGTGTGCTCGCTAAAACTTTAAAGTTTTGAACGCGCTGGTACTTACGCAAATCAGAGTCTTGTCCACCTTCGGTAAGGTTCACTGTTTAGCTGCTGGCTCACAGAATATTTTACTCTACCGAAGCCAGACACGGACCAAATTTGTATTTTAGGGGTAAAAGCCAAATTCGAACGGGAGAGAGGCAAGGAAATTTCACGGGCGCAAAATTTCTTGAATTTATAAAATGTTCCATTAGGAGAAATTTAATTAGCCTTCGCAAAGGTCAAAAATAAAACAAAAATTATTGCATTAAGACAACTGATAAGCAGAAGAGACACATCCAATTCAATTCTCCGAATTATAGTGGTTGGTTGCAAATGAAATGGAACCTTGCTGTTTATGAATATGAGATTAATGTGTTTCAACTGTTTTGCCAGTAAGTGCGAATCCAATTTCAGCGCGTCACGCACGCCCCAGCCCTCCCAGGCTACGTGCCACACCGAAGCTCACGAACTTTCCAGTCATATCGATGGATTTGGAAGTTTGTCTTTATGGATTTTATAAATCTTTCTACAGTTATCAGCATCATCATAAGTGAATACTTTGCCAGGAAATCTTGCAGTTACAAATAAGGACCGTGACGCATTTTAGTAACCACCAACATTCGTATCGCCAAACCAGCCACTCAAATTTGCAGCACTAACGTTATAACCTTCCTGTCGTTTAGGACTTTTGTCGTCCTGTAACAGTAGACTTACGTACGAGTGGTGTCAATCAGACTGAGACCACATTGCTTAAACTGGAGGTATTCTCGACGCCGTCAATCAAATTCTGTTCATTTCAGGGTAAGTTTACTACTTTTCTTTTTAATGGACGGCGTCACACACTGTTAAACTATTGTCTTAATAGCAAGGCTGATATTTATAACAACCGTAGTGTTGCAGATACAATCACTTTCAACAAGCAAATCGAAACTAAGGAACGAAACCTTTATTACTTCTTCAGATTGGGCCAGTTGCGAGTATGCTGACAAAGGTAGGTATGTTCCTCCTGATACCATCAAAACCCAAACTGTACACAGAACGTTTGGGCAACTACCCTTCAAAAATATTTGATACGGTATCCATCGCACCGTCAATTTTCATCCTAAAATTGCATATGACATCTGCCAATTAAAAATTTTCAGTTATGTGCGGTGTTAGACACATTGTATGCTGTTGAAAAGACCCATTCATTGGACCAGCCGAGATTCGAATCCGGGCCTCTAGCTTGCAAGAATAGGCGCTACCGCTACACCACAGGTACCGATCATAGTGTGTTCATCTTCGCTATATACGCTAGCGTAGTGAGATGCTACGTAACTCCCCTGGGGAGTCGCGGAGCGAGCGTGCGTTGAGCTCTAGCTGTGTTAAGAAACTCCGTGCAGGGCATCACGTCGGGTTCAAAAATTCAAAACATGCATCAGCGATCATTAATTGGATCTGCCGAGATCCGAACCCGGGCTTCTAGCTTGCAAGACTAGCGCGCTACCACTACACCACAGGTCCCGATAACATCGTGTTCTACTACGCTATATACGCTAGCATAGTAGATGCCACATAACTTCCCTGCGGAGGCGCGGAGTGGGCTTACGTTGGGCTCTAGATGTGTTGTTTAGCTTACGCTATATACGCTAGCGTAGTGAGATGCTACACTGTACTGCCTGCGTGACTCTATCAAGTGCATATAAGTTCTAAACAGCGGAATACCGGAAACAGTAATTAGTGAACGTTGTAAAACTAGCTGTATTTTGGGCAGTAAATGACGTCTTAAAATTCGTAAGAGCCGTCTGGTTTTATGATAACGTCACGTCAACTAAGAATGCGGATGCTAAGAAAGATACGTTGTATTACCTAGTAAGAGCCGTTGTGTGTATCAAACGGTGCTCATTGAAAGAATACCGCTGCCAATTGAGGCTACAGCGCTAGCTGTTGAGTGTGCAGAAGGAGTTAGCCGATACCAGCAATCTCATGAATAAAGCGCAAAACGACAAGGCCGGCTGTTGAGTAATCGCCATCTACGCACAGGCCTGAGTGATATCTATGCAAGAGCAATACTAAGCAATATATTGCTTCTAACTTCAACTAAAACACGATTTAGACCATTGCAATTTTCTTGCCATCTGAAGGGCTGTATAGTTTAAAACAAAAAGACGAATCGATTAACTTACTTGCTAGCCGCAGTACTTTGACCAGCATTGCAGGCTAACTCCAGTGAAAATACCACAAACAAGCAATATATTGTCCGCACCGTAATATTTGGCACCATGTTATGTTAACGTAAACAATAGAGCTATTTAGAACAAAGAATACAACACTGTAATAAATACACTTCACGGACACTACAAAGCAAAACTTTAAATGCTGTGCTACTGTATTTTCGCTCAAATGAATATGTTGGAGTTGCAAAAGGTTGCATTCCGTTCACGAATTGTCTGTTTAAAATATTTCTAAGAGATGTATCGCAAGTAAACTACTAAAGTTTGATCTAATTATGGTACCAAAGCTTGTATTTCGCCATATAGTATGATCGTCGGCATATATTTGCGTCACTAAAGTAATATAAGCATGACTCAGGCCAGATATCGCCTACCCCTTGATATTGCATTTAATACATATTTTGTGGTCATAAATATTTGTTTCAAAGTATTTGAAAATTCACTCACAGTTGGATGTAAATATATTCTGCCATATTCGTCACTCCAATACAAACAATTGAATACACTCAAATAATAATGCATATTGAAGGTCAATAATTGGGAATATCATAATTAGCGCAAATCAGTAATTATAAAATTGTGTAGTCTTGGTTAAATATTTCTTTACAATCATTGTAAATCATACATAGTGATGCTCATAGGTCTCTTGGGGACTAAACGATGTGAGCGTGGGGAAATGTTCTCGGCAGGTAGAGACCCGTGGGAGAAAAGGTCCTCAAGCTGGGTGCTGCAAAAGGTTGGCAATCCCCACTCGAAGACTCATTTTTGAATAAAGCATGTGGGGCGTGGTACCCTAAAGGTTGTAGACCATGGCTTTTAAAGGGTGTCTGTGGCCTTAGAGGGCAGGCTTTCGGAATCCCTAGTTCGGCATGTATGTTTTAAATATTTTCTCATTTAATTTTCAAAGAACCACGACTCGTTTTATGTTAAAATATCGCATTAACCCTGACACCATCTGGAAGCTCATAAGCATAATTTAGTTATATTCGTTACTATTCTTAATTCTTGTATTATCCCTTTCAGTTGTCATTTTCAGACATGTCGCTATACGCACCACTTTTTTTATAAAATGCGCAAATTGGATCAATAATTTCTTACTCAGAGTCGCAGTTTTCTAAACTGAGCTGAGCTGATTTTCTATAAATATGTAATTAAAATTGCATTTCAGCAGACATATATTTAATCGAGCTATAGTCTGATTTGACTTGATTAATCATTTGCCCAATTTTCCGTACAATGTTGAAGAAACTTTTGCTGTAGCAGTGCATGACACCGAATCGCCATGCCATTAGTATCTTTTATCAATAAAACACAATGTTCCGAAATGCTTTTTTATTTATTCGACTTCGTGGTAGTTGTAAAAATGTAATAAAACTTATTGTAGAGCTTGGTATATATATAATATAAAGTTCAAAAACATTTCCTTTTTTCCTGTTACTATTATAAATCCAAGCTCAGATTTTAATAAATTTAATATACAAATAACGATTTATAGCAAATTTACAATATAGAAGCTTTTGGAAGCTTCATCCAAAGCTGAGCGCGGAAGAAAATATTTCAGTCAGCCGGTATCCGCATAGATTTTAGCGGCTGATCAGATGCCTCCAGATCCATGCTGGCGAAATTATAGTTAACATTGAACGATTATTCTACTGCAAAATAGCAAATTCTCTAGTGTCTCACGTCGCAAAGTCTTTTCGTTGAAGTATGTGAACCACCCGTAAAGCCTTGGCACATCCCCTTAATCAGTCAGTCAAAACAGCAGTTTGTCAGAATTTTGAAAGCTAGCGACATTGTATATTGATTTTTGATTTTTATTATTTTCAAGCCATTTGAATATGGAGCCATCGTTGTGTGCGGCAATATCATGCTCTTGGTCCCACATATATATAGCTCTAAATTATAATTTTAACAATGTTGTGGATGATAAAATTTATATGTTTACATTATTTTGGTCATTGGAGTATATGAGAAATAAAAGGTGTCGTGAATTTGAATCGTGCAGAATATAATCAACACGTTGCCATTAGCGCATTGCGTTACTCTGCGCAGGAATACTAGATTGGCAAATTATCAATTTTGCAAATTTGAGAATGATAGAAGATGCGAATGTCAATGTTAGTGATAATGGGTCTAACCATGCTGAATTAATGGTGGCAGTCTGGTCGGGCATAGTGCGGTTCAGGTCTAGCAGGGGCCGGTCTGACTTCTATGATATGCGTGGCGAGATGATATAATTGAGCCATGGAACCGATTCCAGGGCTCGATTATATTTAATTATAAGATTCACTTCAACGTAATTCAATGTCCGCGAAATTAAATCAATTCAGCCTAGTCCACTTTTTGACTGAAATGTCTCTGTGATGTTGATTTGCTCGCATTCATTCATAAATATGTTCCTAAGAAAATTCTTTATATTACATTGGTTTTTAGAAGCAATATCCCAATTATTTCAATGTGCACAGGTACCAATGATGCTACAATCTTTAGGTTAAATTCCTTCCTACTTTTTGCAGTAGACGGATTCCCTTAAAGACGCGTCAAAACAAGACAACTGAATAGAATTTAATTAATGTTTCTTTTTACTGTGTCGTTTTCAATTTTTCATTTTAATATATACTTTAAAGCCGTTTTCACACAGAGTTATTTTTATAAATGGCAAATAATTAAAGCGAGTTTCGTTCGGTATTAAGTCTCAATCCATTGAACGTGCTAATTTCGTACGTCGACAGGGTTTTAATAGACATTTAAAATTTTGGAGAATTAAAGTCGCAATGAATGGCATCATGCCACATCTTTTTATATGGTGACTCGAAGATTGTAATACTTTTTTCAAGAAATTATCATAAAAACTCTTGATAACATTAAATATTTCTCTCACTGCAAAATTTATTAACTTTCTTGCAAATTCTTTTATCTCACTATGACTCTAATCATAACACAGGTAACGCACAATATATAAATAAGCACAAAAACTATAAACAAACACTGAAAGCACTCAGAGCACTATCAAATTAGATTTCTAAATATCAACCTTTAAAATATAAGAAATATAACGAAATGATTTTTTCTCCGTGCATATGTTAATATTTCTTTTGTGAATTCTTTAGGCTTAATGCTAGCTCGAACCGCACACAAAGGTAAAAACTTGAAATAAATAAAAATCCAGATGCAGATTTATCGCGAATTATTTATGCTAACTCGAATTATAATACTGGTATTAACGCCAACAAGTATATAAAATTTCGAAAAAAATGTTTTTGAATCGGAGCAGATACAAAAGGATCCAGTAAACAGTTGAAAAATATCGTTGCTTTCAGAATTAATACATGCCTGTGCCTATATTTTTCAGCGTATACAATTGTATTTCATGAAAAATTCTCCACACCAGGTAGCACAAAAGTTTGCATATTAATTGCAATATATCCGTATAATTATGCAACATATTCAGCTTTTTGGTTATATTATTATTTTAACATCGCCAGTGACTAATATCACTCTACAAAACAGGATCGGCTCGGCTTCAGACCTTGATCTTGCCGTGCCGAGCCTCATATATGTCCAAGAGTCAAATAAAGTAATTATATTTGGGAGGCGAACGTAGTGCTACTGATGAAGATGGACTCGGCTGTTAAAAACTTTTTTATAGAGCAAGAAATGTAATCAGTTGAAGTAGCCATATTGCAACTGCAAGAGCAACTCTCAAACGTTCCGGACGCCATTAAGAATAAAATATTTAAAGTTTGTGGCTTTTAGCAGCGTTTAGGAACTTAGCCTGACATGCAACATATGAGTCCGGCCCGAATCGGACATGGTTAAGAAAGAGTTCATCTGAGCTAGCCAACCGCGGCCCTTTCTCATGTCCATGCCCTGCTGGCAAAGCCGTGTTAACGTGTACAAAATACATATACATCGTAGCCAGCACTGAAAACATTCATTGGTTATGTTTATGATGAACTAGCCTGGATTCGAAGCCGGTTCTCTAGCTTGTAATAGTATAGCTAGTCAATTAATGCTAACGCTAAATGACAGTCTTCAAACAATTAGGGTTGCAGCTATCCTATGTAAACAAGGGTACTGAGGCGCCACAGCATTTATTCTGACTAATGTTTTTGCGAGGACAAAATTCTGGGAACACTGTGTAATATAATATAAAAATGAAACTATAATACTTATAGGCAATAGTGAAACCACTAACAATTGGTTGTAAAAATATATCAATAAGTGTAGATAATTACTGTGAAGTCAAGTACTTTGTCATATAAATAAGCATTCCATATATATAACTATTAAGTCTATTGTCACCACGAAAATGTTGCGAAACTGCCATTTTTTTATTAAAATTTCGAAGTAACAGATTTGAAATACTATTATGTGTTTAGATATATCAACTAACGAATGTACAGCAATGAAAATAATTGAGTGAGAATTTTAAAAATACAGTTGCTTAATTATATTGTAAATATTGCGCCACACAAAGTCCGTATTGTTCATCATCTGATTTGTTTGGTCTTGTGCATTTTGTTGCTATGCTTATGCATATATAATAAAATATAACCTGAAATTTTTCTATCAACCGCTCCAAAAAATTAATGTGCAAACTTAAATTACACTTTGGACAATGGGTGATATTAGTAACCCCACCATCCTTCGTATACAGTAGTTTAGTTCGAATATATATCAGTATTTATCTGTTTTTGCTCCTATAGCATGGATCATGGCATCTGATTTAGTAGCGATTAATTTACTATAAATAACGTATAACAACTACTTTTTTCATTAATACATTTTATGACGATATATTTGAAAAGTTTAATGTAGTAATAAATACTCGCACATTCTTCAATTGAAACAATGTGATATTTCATTAGCAACTTCCAGCACTCATCATGTCTCAAAAATCACACGTCTAACCATAGGTGAAAAAGTTTTGAGTAAGTAACTTTTCAGTGGTACATGTAACCTACCAACTTATAACCTACCTAATGTTTATTTTTCAATACGGTCCTGAAATTTTATTGCTTCAATTAAGTTTCAACTAATGTATATATAAATCATTTGTCGACGAGATATATTACTATACGGCCTGATTGCATCAAGCGAATATGCAACAGTATGCGATAATTCTATAGTTCTGACATAATTTTTCCAAGAGGCATTTCAACCTGCGAGTTGGTCAAAAAATTCCTATAGTTGTTTATATATTGAATTTATAAAGCATTGGGCATTTGGGTCTTAACATTAAACTGTCGAAATCGATTATTTCCAACGTCACGAGTTTCCAAATCAAACGTCCTGAGCCTGTTTCAAAGTTAAACAAACGCAGTGATATTATGTATAACAGTAATGGGTTAACTGAAATTGCACGCTGATTCCAAAACATTACGCCTTTCATGCTCTACCCTCGTCATCAAATTTTTGATATTTGCATCACTACTTTATTAACTAGAATTAATAGGGCCATTTTCGCATAGCAAGTCCCCACTCACAACCGGTTGCCATGTTGACTTTACAGCCGACAATACCACGTGTTGCATTCATTAACAACCAAAACCTGTAGTATTATCCGTCTTTCTACGTACATTTAATTTCATAAATATCAAAATATGACAAAGTACTGTATTGTCCTTCGTGATCATCGACCGATAGTATTCTAAAGATAACGAAGCAATACTCTACCGGATAAATATTCATATAAGTCGATAATTCGAATAAGCATAGCGAAATTCACGTTGTAAAGATCTAAAAATTCAATTTTCCGGAATATTATAAATTCCGGTTCCTTGATCGAAAACAGGCTGCCCTGACAAAAATTGTTATCGAGCAGAGTTTTAGAAGTCGAAACTGAGATGCGATTTATGTTCACAATTTTTGATTCTACCATATTGTGAACATTTATAATTCACAGCTCAGAATTAGGATGTTAATCACCTGGCCAAAAATGAATTTATAATCGGAATGCATTTTGTACAAATTTGGGTAAGAAATTATTGACGTGCAAGAAAACTCAAAGCTAGAAACCACGAACTGACAAATACCTTTACTGTGGCAATCAGTTCAAGGAAACGGTTTTGCAACGTTGAAAAATCTGTTACCTGTAGGTCCAGGACTGTATAATCCGCAAGTTGCTTTTTGAACACTGGGCGGTCAGCCGGATCACCTTAAAGCCCAGACAGTTAGTATAAGTGAAAGCCACTGGCCTCAGCAACTGCTAAATATAACTGTTATCCATTTCTCAGAAAGCAACACGGGTGATTATATATAGGCATCATTTATCAAGGTACGAGCCATGATACTAACCAATCACGGACGGTCATAATTGCTGAATGCAAGACCAAATGTGTTTCTGAAGACGTAAATCTTGTATATCTTTATTTTCAATTCTGCTTCGCAAATATATTAAAGTAGCCTAAGTCCTAATAATCTGTATTTCATCAATGTGCTTCCTGAGCTGCTCGTGCTTTGTAAGAGGTTGATAAATATCATAGACTGAACAAAAATTTGGTTAATTCGCTTCCTCAACTTGTTCAGGTCCATATCCGCCACAGAAACATTATTTCTACGGCACCGGAACATACCGCATTGAAAGCAAAACCTTCGCTCAACTCTTTTGAGAAATAAAATACGCTCAAAAGCACTCCGTGGATTTTAGCCATGCCACCACCATCTTGTTCAAATAAAATCGCATAAACGACAAATTATTTAAACGACAGATGGTTATATACGTATTGGTATTAGTATTTCATAGAGGCTGATTAAAACCTTAACATATGGAAATTCCCAGAGTGATAGTGTTCCAATCCTCATTGGACGAAATGATAATAGAAATCAAAAAGCCATTCAGGGGGGGGCGGGTGCGGAGCCTTCAGGAGGGCATAAATATGGCTTGGGAGGGGAGCGCACACTACCCCGCGTGTCGACACCTATACCTAATGCGTTATTTGAAAAAAGTTCCAATAATTTCAGTATTAACAAAGTTATTCATTAACCTTGTAGAATCGAGATAATGATTATGATATTTGTATTCCGTTAGACTTTAATATACAAAAACTCCATAACACGGCATAAATGTCTTGTTTGGTGTAATAATATGGCCACATATTTAATACAATCGATGTGTAGCTACAGTGGTCAAACTTTAATACTGGTTTCTATAATTGTTTTTGAAAGCCAAATCCGACTCCAGTTTGAAAGGCTTCACTGCCCCTACCACCACCGTTATTCTCAGCTATATATTCGCCTTCAATTGTCTTTCGTGTTTCAATCACTGCGGGTCCGCCAACGATATTGGGTCTGAACGGAATTGGTGCGGCAGTGGGAATCGTCGTTGTTGCTGGTCTAGCCGTCGTCGTTGTGGTTGTTGTAGTTGTCGTAGTAGCATCGTTGATCCTTTTGTAAAGAATTCGTGCATGTTGAAGAAGGCCTGCAGCTGGTGCCTCTACCGTGCGCATACTGACAAGTTGCTCCATATATTCAGTTCCATGCAGACGAAATTCCCGCTCAAGCTAAAACAACTACAAAAATAATTGGTAAAAGAAAAAAGCATCATTTGAATATTAGCAATAAGAAAAAAACAATTTTGATATGTAAGTTATGTAAGTAGCGTTTGAATATCTTTGATTTTTAAGTAATAAATACATGTCAAATGTATCGAATTAATTGGCTTTAGCCCTTACGGGACTCGCACCCCTGCGACATAGCTTCAATCCGGGCTAAGAGCAAAAGTTTGTTCAAGATTGCGAAAACTGCGCTTTGGTCTAAGAAGGAAAAGGCTAAAAACTGGATGGCTCAGTATTTTACTGCAAATATCAACCTAACACTACATATATATGCGTGCTGCAGCATTCAGTCTTGTTTAGGCTCGCCAAAATAAAAAAAATGCCAGGTGGATTATAGCTGATGTTGTTTTATTAGAAAAAACGTCTACGTTATTCGCTTTGGGCTCCTTATTTTTAATGCTTTCATTTAAAAACTCTACTGGGCTACTTCTGTACAAACCATTCGTGATAAAATGAGCAACTTCTTTTGAAGACAAATTACCATCCAAGATTCTAAGTAATTCTTTACAGCAGACATCGAATCAGGTCACCACTTTGTCATAGAAGTCACAGGGTTACTGTGATGGCATGGTAACAGACAGTCCACTTTAAAACTAGAAGGGGTATAAAATTTGTACCCCAAAAATTACCGTTTTTTGCGGCTGCAAAATCTCTGTGTACATGTAATTTATTAGCAACCCACAAATTTTTAAATTACTGAGTAATTACGCTATATAAGGACCAGCACCCAAAAAATTACTGCATGCATCGAATTTAGGGACATCCTTAAATTTTCAAATTTGTGGGTTCTATCCAGCACCCGCGAAATGTCTGGAAAATTTTACATTTTGCCTGCGGTGCTATAATAGATGATCTATAACAAGGTGTCGATTCGCGGTATTATAAAGGATTTTATAAATTACACTTAAGTATCATTCGGAATAAAACTTGATAGCCTACAAGCTGCTTAGCAAATTTTTATATGAGCAATTTTCTCACTGGGCCCAGTCAAAATTGTACCTTTGATGGCCTTATTGTTTTAATTCGTATAAACTCTAAACACTTCTTCCTGCTACAACACATTTTCTGTTAAGAAAAACTACACTCTAATAGTCTTTAAAGAACTGCCACTTTAAAATTACGTTGTTGTCACAACTGTTAGGCTGTGACTTCGTTTTTCACTCTGCATCATTAATCATGATCTGTTGCGGATGCTTTACATTATACCAAATTAACCCTAAGATTTATTTTATTATGGTACAATTTTTAGTCTCTGGCGTTGTCGTCGAAGGGCCCTCAAAAACGGCGATCGACCTGCGGTGTGTTATTATGGGCAAATATCACAACGCCATTCCATGCATGCAGCCTCTTCGTAAAATTAGGTGTTAAAAGGAAGAAATGTACCCATTGTAAGGCATGTATTATACAGTAACTTTTATAATATATTTATGTATTACATTACATGTATTTGGATAAAGCAGTTTGTTCAGAAAACATTCTGAGCAAACAGCCTGAAATTTCCCGATAGATATAAACCTCACACAGTACAAGCTGCTATCACATCTTTCTCTTTAGAAAAACATAACTCAAGCTCTCTTCATGAGTTTTACCTGAAACCTGGTTTACTTCGGCTGAGCTTGTAACATTTGAGCTTGTCTAATATATTGTAACAGGCCCGTTCCGGCCCGTTACGCGTCTTTTGCACGATTTTGATGGCAAAATTGTTTAAACGAGCCTCAAATCGCATTAGACAAGTTTTCATGTGCCGCCTGGTGCCATGGGTGTCGATGATTGTGCTGCTTATCGTTGTATCGTACCTGTATTTTGCCATTTGTCATATTTTATCGTTGTATCGTACTTGTGTTTTGCCACTTGTCATATTCTTGTCGTTGCATAATTTAGTGTATCTTGATAAGCCCATGGTAACTCGGCGGAAACTGGCTCCGGTGGTTTGATCAGGCTTGGAAAAAAAATAGGAAAGAGCCTCTGACTGGTGCTGAAATAAGAGGTCTGAACGGAACTCGACTACTTCTCCCTGTTTCCCTATTGAAACTTCAAAATTTAGACCGTCCGGGAATAGGAGGCCTTTGACAATCTAAGGGATTGAGAAGTGATCGATATCAAGGCTCTCAATCTTACCGGGTTCAAAGTAAACCATAGCTTAATGGTTGCAGAAGTAAGCTGAAACAGGTGGGTTACGGTAGTTTCCGATTATTCAGAAAAAACGGATCTCGGGCCTGTTTATCGGCCCGTAACCGTCCAACGGCTCCGATTTACCGGAAATACCCCGAGTACTTTTCGGTAGAGAATTTTCAGGGCTCTCGAACGAGCCCAAGACATCACAAATTGCTGGAGGATTCCTTGAGATATTCTAGGGACAAACGGGTAAACATTCAATTAACAGCCAATACTTACGCTAGGTTTGGCTGGTGATCATGGTCCCGAGTGGACCAGGGACAGGCTTATATGGAAATATAGTTATGTATATATGTGTGTACTGTTTGATCCTCGTGACTCGTTGTGTCTATTTTTCCCGCCCCACCGTATCAAAACCTTTCTTTTATAACATCCTTTGACGCCCAAAGTTGCCTGACCACCATACTGACAACTGGCCTTTCTGGTAGCCCTCGGATTAGTGCTTGAAAGTATGCGTGCTTCCAAGTATTCTACCCATTTAGGCATCTGACGAGGCCATGCGGGTCTCGATCCGATCAGTCATTCCGCCACTAGATCACTCATTTCCCTATATTGTACCGTACCACGGAAATTCAACATAAAATTCTGCTTGTTTTGTACCAACTCCGTGTTTGACCCCCGACCCTAAATGTGCTCATGCGACCCCTCATTTTATTCGTCTGCCCCTGGCGAGCACAACGATATCCAGCGGTTCTTTGTCCGACTTCGTGTTAGCCCTTTATGACCGATAATGTGCCCCACCAATTTGGCATACCGACTGCAAGTGGGTACAGACCGACCGAAAATTTAACCCCAACTCAAAAGTAGGCATAATGCCCCTCATTGCATTCGTCGCGTCGAGACATCTTCAAAGATACCCGGCGGATCTCCATGAGTCGCCCCGTTAACCCGGGACGGCCGAAAATGCGCCCCCACTTTTGCCGACACTCTCTTTAACAGTCCTTAACAGTCGTGATTTTAGTGCCCCTCTACCCGCTGCCGACAAGGCAGGGAAAACACCCCTGGTTGGAATCGCCTTTCCAAGGCGAGTTCAACGATGCCCGGCGAGCGTCGGTCCGCCCAACCGTTAGAGCGGGAGAGCCCGCTGAAACCCTGTATGCTAATACATGTCGGAACCCAAAACTGGGTCCCGACCCGCCACTGCGTCTACCCCCCTCATGTTTGGTATCGTTCGGCCCCGTTCTTCGTCCTGGGACCGAATTTCGCGTCAGCCCCTCGAAATTCCCTCGGGAACCCCCTGTCCCGACTCCCTTCCCCTGCCCTTTCTTTTCCGTTTTCTTTTTCCTTTTCTTTCCACTCTCTTTAACCGACTTCTTTGGTCGGTTGTCGTCGCTGCTGTCGCCATGTGTGTGTGTGTTGTTGTTGTTGTCGCTGTGGTGTTGTTGTTGTTGTTGTTGTTGTGGTTCTGCATGTTTCTAGTGTGGACTCGAGCGACCTTTCTGTCGCTCAGGTCGTCTGTGTGTCTCATGTGTAATGTGTGCTCATGAGTAGTGTATGTGTATGTGTATGCATATATGGATAAAATATGTATATATATATATGTAATACATAGGACGACACAAAAAACAGGACAGACGAGGACGGACATGTAAAATTCTATTAAATTTCTACGTTTTACGGACGGACTGGACGCGTAGGACTAGGAATGATGGGGGGTAGGTTTAGGGCCCTCCCATGGGTCCTGGGAGTTCCTGAATAGGACCCCGATAGGTTAACAGATACATCGGAATGGGCTGCACCCA
>JASANE010010351.1:0-32748 GCA_030248225.1 Trileptium ribeirensis
ATTGCTGCTACACAAATATTCTGGCCCAATCACCCATATATATATTGGACAATAAATCCGAACTCAGAAATAATAATAACTGAAGCTTTCTACACGAAACCTGGAACTGTTTCTTCTCTGTTTTATACAACAACGGCTCACCACACAACTACAAATGACGCAAACCTTAAATATTAAACTTATATTATTATTATCTATGTGTAGTTTGAATTAATATCAACTGGTCTATCACAAATAGAAAACAATAATATTGAATTATAATAAAAATAAATAAATTAAATATTGAAAGCCAAAATGGATACATCTGTCCAATTGCCTATATACATAAACGATAGCGCTAGCCAATTTTTAGTTAAGACACACGGAGATAGTTACAATTAACGATATTCAACAAGTTTAAACTATAAAAACCATTGAGAATATATAGATTAAGATTAGAAAGTATTAAAAACACAGCAGAAGAATTTAGAAATACAAACAAAACTATTAAAGGAATTACATAACGTAAAATATTTCTAGGGAAAGATAGAATATTAATATGTTCTGAGAAGTCAGAGATTATGAAACAGTTAAAGAAAATTACAAATATATAATAATATTCACAACAAATATTAAAAATATAATAATAAATTATAAAAATTGTTCAGATAATTTAAAACAAAACATCAGAGAAATTTGAATATATTTGTGTGATGGGTTGTAATGTGTCCGTTACTATGAGGTATGCTGCGATAATTTCATGTTTTTTCTTTAGGCCCTACCCCTTCTTCTAGGTCGAAATTGGTAGATTTAATACATCTTCTGGTGCTCATGGTCGACGTGTTTGTTACTGCATGAATACGCGGCGAATTTCATGTTCTTCCTCGTCTACCCCCTTCAGAAATCGGTACTCCAACACACTTTCTAATGTGATGGTCGCAACTTTTGTTACTACGAGGACGTGGCCTAGAATTCCACGCTCCTTTTCCTCACCCCACCCCTTCCAGGCTGTTGGTATTGGAGATACTACAATTTTCCGAATTTGAACAATCAAAATTTCTCGATGTTTTATATTTAAATTTTCTGAACAATTTCTCATAATTTTATTCTTATATTTTTAATATTTTGTTGGTGAAATATTAGATATTTGTACTTGAAAATGTTTCATAATTATAACTTTCTCAGAACATATTAATATTTTTATTTTCCCTAAATATTTTACGTACGTTGAATTTCCTTTAATGCTTTTGTTTGTATTTTCTTAGCTCCAGATGTTTTTAATACTTCGAACCTAATCCTATATATTCTAAAATGGTTTTTATAGTTTAAAACTTTGTCTAGATTGTTAATTGTACCATCTCTGTGTGTCGTAACTAAAAATTGGCTAGCGCTATCGTTTACGTAAAATATAGGGATTGGACAATATGTATTCATTCGGCTTTCAACATTTAATTTTATTTCATTCTTATTATAATTCAATATTATTTGTTTTCTCTTAATAGACGAGTTGATATTAATTCAAAGTTAGATATAGATAATAATAATATAGTTTACATTTAAGGTTTGGCTGTGGTTGTTTGTAGAGTGGTTGTTGTATAAAACAAGAGAACAGTTCCAGGGTTTCATGCTCTAAAAAAGCTTCAGCTTTATTATTACTTCTGGTCGGAATTTATTGTCCAATATATATATCTATTGATCGGCCAGTAGATTTAGAGTTACTGTTGCTGGCTTATTCTATTATTACTAGTGCTACCAGCTAACTCTGGAAAAGCATTAGCTAAAGTGTGACGAGCAACACACACATTATATGATGATAAGAAAATAGATATTGGAATTTTACCACTTATTACTACAACTGTACGTGAGACTTTGGTAAGTATTATTAATTCAGCCAGTGTTTGTTATTCACAAATATTTTAATCAACGGCATCCATTGATGTGTTGGTAGCGAGTTTCGCTGTATTCACAATATCCATACGTATATAGTATAGTTCTAGTAATTAGAAACCTGATATTTGTGAGAATGAATTTTCAGGGTTTGTATAATGTCAATAGACGTAACGCTGGCTTCCCTTGCCGAGCCAAACTTTCTGTTTTTCCTTGACTAAAGCTTTACCTAGGCTCGATATATACCCACTGTGAGCATTCATCTTACATTGACTAACATAATGTGAATAATCTGGGTGTTGTTGTGCGAGGTCTGTAGAGGAGAGAGCCTTTGGTGCAATTTTATGTTACACTTTGAGTATCCTAACTGCAATACACTTAAGTTGGGTTCCTAACTGTTGACAACCGTTATGTACTAATGAACTTATCACTGCCACTTTCTAAAATTGAGGGCTTATTTAACAAATAAGGTTTTAAACCATAGCGTTCCTCATAAGCACTTGGCGTACTGATGAGGTAGAACCTGATTTCAGTCCCAGAGGCTAACTGGCGAATATTTGTGGTAAAGATATTTAAAAATTGATGCTATAAGCACAAAATACAGATCATCAAACGGATGATGCTGCTTTGTAGCAAGTAGAGGCCTTAGTTAAAAACGTACAAGCGTAGATAAATGCTGAATACAAATTTAGGACTGAACTGTATTTAATACAGTGTAATTGAATGTTTAGTTGCGAGTAATTTGTTTGGTAATAATGATTGAACTTTTATACGCACATATAATGTAAAGTATATCATTATATATATATTTATCTATTCCCGTATAAATATGTAGCTACAAGTACCATTTACTAAAAGTGGTAAAACAACCCCGTTTTAGGCCCTGAACAAATTGAAAATTTAAAACAGTTTTTTGGATTACAACTTGTGTTGGTGAACCAATTTCGTTAGTAGTAACAATGGTATTAGGTGTCATAGTTACAAATGATATGAAACCAAATACTTTACTTACTTCATGCTAGTTTTCAAAAGCATATAAGGTTATAAATATAATTTTCCGCTGCTTTTTTACTTTTGCTAACGCTAAAAAAGAACCTATTACATGCTTGTTAAACATCACTTATGTTAGTATCACAACTAGAATATGCTGCCCAAGCATGGGGTTCTCCGTGCCTACCTAGGGGATATAGAGTTGTAATTCGAGCGCGTTTTACAGCGTTAACTTTACGTGCTGTCTTTATGAACGCAACAACTGGGTGTAGCTGCACCATACACAGAGAGCAGCTAACAAAAAATTAAGCCTTGAGCCATTAAGAACTATCGCCGCTTACCTCCTATTTTTATTCATTAGTGGTCAATAAATGCTTGCTATAAAAATGCTTAACGCTCGTCAACATTTATTTACCCTTTCTAATGTTGTGCATACCAGAGGTCATTCAAAAAAACTGGTAAAAAAGAAATTTAAAACCAATATTCTGAAACACTCGTTTTCTGTTCGCGTTATCGATGCATGGAATTCACTACCTGAGTATGTTGATGGTAAACCATTCATACAATCGTCATGCCTTAATACATTTAAATCGTTATTAAAAAAAGTCAACCTAGACCATTTTTTACATTACGACAGAAACCTTTAATCAGATATAAGAGGATTAAACCCTATCTGATTTATTTTTTATTTAATTACTGTATGCTATATGTGTACATTCTTTAAATAAAATCTTGTTGTTGTTGTTGTTGTCAAAATACGGGATCATGTTTGTTACAAAATGGTGTTATGGCTTATCATTCTTCAATAAAGAAACTCGGTTTAATACAAAAATGTTGTATTTTCTCCAATTAAGTGCGCTAAAGAAACAGTAGTTGGGAAGATATTTGACTTAAACGAAATCGATTCACCCGACACAAGTTGTAATCCAAAAAACTGTTTAATTTCAATTTATTTCGGCCTAAAAACGGGGTTGTTTTACCACTTTTCATAAAATGGACTATATAACTAGTTATACGAAAATAGATAAATATATATATAATGATATACTTTACATTATATGTGCGTATAAAAGTTCAATCGTATTACCAAGAAACAATTTACTCACAACCAAACATTCAATTACACTGTATTAAATACGGTAAATTCCTAAATTTTGTATTCAAGCATTATGTAGCTGTCTTTAACTAAGGCCTCTACTTGCTACAAAGCGGCGTCGTCCGTTTAATGATCTGTATTTTGTGCTTATAGCATAGATTTTTTAAATGTATTTTTCACAAAATATCGCCAGTTCACCTTTGGGACTGAAATCAGGTTCTACCTCGTCGGTGCGCCAATGCTTATAAAACGCTATGGTTTCAAAAACACTATTTGTTAAATAGAGCCCTCAAATTTTCGAAAAGTGGCAGTGATAGTTCATAAGTACATAACGGTTGTCAACAGTTGGGGAGAAACCCAACTACAGTGTATTTGCAGTAGATACTCAAAGTGTGAGCGTAAAATACACCAAAGGCTTCTCCTCTCTACCGGGACCTCGAGCCACAACAACACCCAGATTATTCACATTATGTTCATCAAATGTGAGTGTTGATTGTCACAGTGGGTCTATATCGAGCCTAGGTATCAAGCTTTAGTCAAGGAAGAACAGAAGAGTTTGGCTGGGCAAGAAAGGGAAGCCAGCGTTACGTCTATTGACATTATACAAACCTGAAAATTCGTTCACAAAATATCAGGTTTACTAACTTGCTAGAACTATACTATATACGTATGGATATCTGAATACAGCGAAGCTGCACTACAACACATCAATGGATGCCGTTGATTAAAATATTATATAAATAACAAACACTGGCTGAATTGGTGGTGCTTACCAAAGTCTTCCGCGTTGCGGTTGTGGTGACCAGTAGTAAAACTCCAATATTATTATTGCTTATAACGATATAAATGTGTGTGTTTGCTCGTCACGCTTAGCTAATGCTTCCAGAGTTAGCTGGTCACGCTCATTAAATCATCAGAATGACAGCAACGGCTGCCAGCTACAAATATTCTGGCCCAATCAATCGATATATATATTGGACAATAAATTCCGACCAGAAATAATAATAACTGAAGCTTTTTGAGCATGAAACCCTGGAACTGTTCTCTTGTTTTATACAACAACGGCTCTACTACAAACGACAACGACCAAACCTTAAATATTAAACTATATTATTATTATCTATGTGTAGTTTGAATTAATATCAACTGGTCTATTACAAGAGAAACAAATAATATTGAATTATAATAAAATAAAATAAAATTAAATATTGAAAGCCAAATGGATACATCTGTCCAATTGCCTATATACATAAACGATAGCGCTAGCCAATTTTTAGTTAAGACACACGGAGATAGTTACAATTAACGATATTCAACAAAGTTTAAAACTATAAAAACCATTTAGAATATATAGATTAAGATTAGAAGTATTAAAAACATATAGAAGACTTAGAAATACAAACAAAACCATTAAAGGAAATTAGACATACGTAAAATATTTAGGGAAAGATAGAAATATTAATATGTTCTGAGAAAGTTATAATTATGAAAACATTTAGAGAAAATTACAAATATATATAAATATTCACAACAAAATATTAAAAATATAAGAATAAAATTATAAAAATTGTTCAGAGAAATTTAAAAATATAAAACATCAGAGAAATTTTGAATTGTTAAAAATGATTCGGGGAAAATTATAAGTATCTTCCAAATTTACCAATTTCGGCCTGGAAGAGGGGTGGGGCTAAAGAAAAAGACATGAAATTTCTGGCCACGTACCTCGTAGTAACAAACACGTTGCGACCCATCACATTAGAAAGTATCTTCAAAATTTACCAATTTCGGCCTGGAGGAGGGGGTGGGGCTAAAGAAAAAGACATGAAATTTCTGGCCACGTACCTCATAGTAACAAACACGTTGCGACCCATCACACCAGAAAGTATCTTCAAAATTTACCAATTTCGACCTGGAGGAGGGGGTGGGGCTAAAGAAAAGACATGAAATTTCTGGCCACGTACCTCATAGTAACAAACACGTTGCGACCCATCACACCAGAAAGTATCTTCAAAATTTACCAATTTCGGCCTGGAGGAGGGGGTGGGGCTAAAGAAAAAGACTTGAAATTTCTGGCCACGTACCTCGTAGTAACAAACACGTTGCGACCCATCACATAAGAAAGTATCTTCAAAATTTACCAATTTCGGCCTGGAGGAGGGGTAGGGGCTAAAGACAAAGACATTACATATCTGGCCACGTACCTCGCAGTAACAAACACGTTGCGACCCATCACATCAGAAAGTAGCTTCAAAATTTACCAATTTCGGCCTGGAGGAGGGGGTGGGGCTAAAGAAAAAGACATGAAATTTCTGGCCACGTACCTCGTAGTAACAAACACGTTGCGACCCATCACATAAGAAAGTATCTTCAAAATTTACCAATTTCGGCCTGGAGGAGGGGGTGGGGCTAAAGAAAAAGACATGAAATTTCTGGCCACGTACCTCATAGTAACAAACACGTTGCGACCCATCACACCAGAAAGTATCTTCAAAATTTACCAATTTCGACCTGGAGGAGGGGGTGGGGCTAAAGAAAAGACATGAAATTTCTGGCCACGTACCTCATAGTAACAAACACGTTGCGACCCATCACACCAGAAAGTATCTTCAAAATTTACCAATTTCGGCCTGGAGGAGGGGGTGGGGCTAAAGAAAAAGACTTGAAATTTCTGGCCACGTACCTCGTAGTAACAAACACGTTGCGACCCATCACATTAGAAAGTATCTTCAAAATTTACCAATTTCGGCCTGGAGGAGGGGGTGGGGCTAAAGAAAAAGACATGAAATTTCTGGCCACGTACCTCGCAGTAACAAACACGTTGCGACCCATCACATCAGAAAGTAGCTTCAAAATTTACCAATTTCGGCCTGGAGGAGGGGGTGGGGCTAAAGAAAAAGACATGAAATTTCTGGCCACGTACCTCGTAGTAACAAACACGTTGCGACCCATCACATTAGAAAGTATCTTCAAAATTTACCAATTTCGGCCTGGAGGAGGGGGTGGGGCTAAAGAAAAAGACATGAAATTTCTGGCCATTTACCTCGCAGTAACAAACACGTTGCGACCCATCACACCAGAAAGTATCTTCAAAATTTACCAATTTCGGCCTGGAGGAGGGGGTGGGGCTAAAGAAAAAGACATGAAATTTCTGGCCACGTACCTCGTAGTAACAAACAGGTTGCGACCCATCACATTAGAAAGTATCTTCAAAATTTACCAATTTCGGCCTGGAGGAGGGGGTGGGGCTAAAGAAAAAGACATGAAATTTCTGGCCACGTACCTCATAGTAACAAACACGTTGCGACCCATCACACCAGAAAGTATCTTCAAAATTTACCAATTTCGGCCTGGAGGAGGGGTGGGGCTAAACAAAAAGACATGAAATTTCTGGCCACGTACCTCGTAGTAACAAACACGTTGCGACCCATCACATTAGAAAGTATCTTCAAAATTTACCAATTTCGGCCTGGAGGAGGGGGTGGGGCTAAAGAAAAAGACATGAAATTTCTGGCCATTTACCTCGCAGTAACAAACACGTTGCGACCCATCACATCAGAAAGTAGCTTCAAAATTTACCAATTTCGACCTGGAGGAGGGGGTGGGGCTAAAGAAAAAGACATGAAATTTCTGGCCACGTACCTCGCAGTAACAAATACGTTGCGACCAATCACATCAGAAAGTATCTTCAAAATTTACCAATTTCGGCCTGGAGGAGGGGGTGGGGCTAAAGAAAAAAATATGAAATTTCTGGCCACGTACCTCATAGTAACAAACACGTTGCGACCCATCACACCAGAAAGTATCTTCAAAATTTACCAATTTCGACCTGGAGGAGGGGGTGGGGCTAAAGAAAAGACATGAAATTTCTGGCCACGTACCTCATAGTAACAAACACGTTGCGACCCATCACACCAGAAAGTATCTTCAAAATTTACCAATTTCGGCCTGGAGGAGGGGTGGGGCTAAAGAAAAAGACATGAAATTTCTGGCCACGTACCTCGTAGTCACAAACACGTTGCGACCCATCACATTAGAAAGTATCTTCAAAATTTACCAATTTCGGCCTGGAGGAGGGGGTGGGGCTAAAGAAAAAGACATGAAATTTCTGGCCTCGTACCTCGTAGTAACAAACACGTTGCGACCCATCACATCAGAAAGTATCTTCAAAATTTACCAATTTCGGCCTGGAGTAGGGGGTGGGGCTTAAGAAAAAGACATGAAATTTCTGGCCACGTACCTCGTAGTAACAAACACGTTGCGACCCATCACATCAGAAGGTATCTTCAAAATTTACCAATTTCGGCCTGGAGGAGGGGGTGGTGCTAAAGAAAAAGACATGAAATTTCTGGCCTCGTACCTCGTAGTAACAAACACGTTGCGACCCATCACATCAGAAAGTATCTTCAAAAGTTACCAATTTCGGCCTGGAGGAGGGGGTGGGGCTAAAGAAAAAGACATGAAATTTCTGGCCACGTACCTCGTAGTAACAAACACGTTGCGACCCATCACATCAGAAGGTATCTTCAAAATTTACCAATTTCGGCCTGGAGGAGGGGGTGGTGCTAAAGAAAAAGACATGAAATTTCTGGCCTCGTACCTCGTAGTAACAAACACGTTGCGACCCATCACATCAGAAAGTATCTTCAAAATTTACCAATTTCGGCCTGGAGGAGGGGCTGGGGCTAAAGAAAAAGACATGAAATTTCTGGCCACGTACCTCGCAGTAACAAACACGTTGCGACCCATCACATCAGATTTCGCTCGCAATCTTTATAAATTAGTTACCCTGGCATAAATTCTTTTAAGATTGTGGGTATTTGGTTAATGATGCTGCGAAAATCCGTGTCATTTTAACAAGAAAATTAAAACCCATTAGGTTGTCTGAGCAATAGACTGTAACAGGGGACGCACTCAATAATTTGCATTGGGTGTCCTTACTCGGAGATCCGCAAAATAAAATTCATGTTAAGCCAAAATAGTCCATCGAAAGCACCTCCCAAGCATAGGCATAACTAGGAACAACATTTAGTAAGGGCCTGGTAATTGGGGTGGATCTGATAGTTACTCATCGCCGTTGTCCGTAACTTCACTTAAGAGCTTCTACTAACTGACTAGACTAGACTGTAACAGGGGACGCACTCAATAATTTGCATTGGGTGCCCTTACTCGGAGATCCGCAGATAACAAATAAAATTCATGTTAAGCCAAAATAGTCCATCGAAAGCACCTCCCAAGCATAGGCATAACTAGGAACAACATTTGGTAAGGGCCTGGTAATTGGGGTGGATCTGATAGTTACTCATCGCCGTTGTCCGTAACTTCACTTAAGAGCTTCTACTAACTGACTAGACTAGACTGTAACAGGGGACGCACTCAATAATTTGCATTGGGTGCCCTTACTCGGAGATCCGCAGATAACAAATAAAATTCATGTTAAGCCAAAATAGTCCATCGAAAGCACCTCCCAAGCATAGGCATAACTAGGAACAACATTTAGTAAGGGCCTGGTAATTGGGGTGGATCTGATAGTTACTCATCGCCGTTGTCCGTAACTTCACTTAAGAGCTTCTACTAACTGACTAGACTAGACTGTAACAGGGGACGCACTCAATAATTTGCATTGGGTGCCCTTACTCGGAGATCCGCAGATAACAAATAAAATTCATGTTAAGCCAAAATAGTCCATCGAAAGCACCTCCCAAGCATAGGCATAACTAGGAACAACATTTAGTAAGGGCCTGGTAATTGGGGTGGATCTGATAGTTACTCATCGCCGTTGTCCGTAACTTCACTTAAGAGCTTCTACTAACCCAAAGCCCTGGAGTGGAGGGAGTTTAGGCTCCTAGTCGCCCCCCCCCTTGTCTACGCACCTGATCCCGAACAATAAAAATGAAAAATTTTCGCCCTACCGTAGTATAAAAAGAATTGCTGTTTTAGAAGCTTCGATTACAAATAAACACTGACTGACTATGACTAGCAAAACCAACGCGGAAGTTGCCACGACGCTGCATTGTGAGCTGAATGACTGACAACAATAATATAATTTGAGAAATTCCACGAATTCCACTACGACTACCTAACTACGGCAAACTAACGTTCTATATATCATTGGTGTCGATGGGACGGGGTAGTGGGAATAACCCCTAAGTTTCGAGGCCCCCCAAGGCATATATACCCTGCTACGTGAAGGCTCCGGCAAGCGCCAATGGCGTGCGACGAAAGATTTTAGCAAAAATTACATTAAAATCCGCAAAGTTAGGGTAAAATTGGCAATATGTCGCTGTGGGGTCTAACCCACTACCCCTGAGACCTCCCACCCTTGGACCTCTCCCTCACACGCCACTATTCTACAGCCGATGGTCCTATATGTATTCGTATTTTTTGTTATCCACCTTAAAATTTCGCCAGAATTCGTATAAATGTAGGCGGCCTGACTTAGACTTAGGCTTGGTGTATGTCTTATATAAGGACCTTACCTTAGGCTAAGACTAAGGCTTAGGCTTAGTATATCGAGAATGGCAGGGCGTGCATTTCATTTCCGCCCCTCAGGGTTACTTTGGCCATGAAAGCTATATCGAACTAAGACAGGATTAACTGGTTTTCTCTCAGCTCAGCAACGCTAGTAGAAAACCTAAGTAGAGGGAGTTTCAACGTGTTCTACTACAAATGCACCGCTAAATGGTTATCTCGCAAGTAGTGATAGAAAAAACACAACACTCCACAACACACCTGAGGATCCTCAGTTGGGTTCAGAATGTCAAGATTTTGTCGAGCTGACAGCTGAAATATATCCTGAAGGCCCAACTGTCAAGATGCCCCGACATGTCTGCCCACGACTTAATACTCAATAATAAAATTATCTACAAATCTGTTTCTAACAATAGCACATGTGCAGCGCCATACCTTATATGTAGCGGTGACTCGTTTTGCGATAAATTATTCATATTCAAATTCGGGGGAATTGCATGGGTTGATATTGTAGAAGCAGGATGAGTGGCTGTTCCGGGGGGGGGGTGAGGGGGTTGCACCCCCCAGAAATCAAGATCCGAGGATAAGAACTAAAGAACCACTATTTTTATGGATCGCCGCCCATGAGAAGCTGCAAATATATTTATAGAATGAGTTGGATGACAGTTTAACTGATAAAAACGGATCGAATATAAGATTTACGTGTTTGCGTCTGGTTGTTCAGGTAATCTGAAATAATCTGAAATAATCAGATTATTTGATATAAGGTTTATGAGTTTGTGTCCGCGGTGGTTCTGAGAGGTAAAAATGACAACTTTCACATTTCATGATATAATAAAACCTTTTCAAGACTAATAATAACTAATATTTGTCTGAAATTTTGCCTATGTTATGAATTGGTAAATTTAAAAAATCTAGCTGACACTAAATAAAATCAAATAGCACAGCTGGATACCCATGATATATACCCCGACATAGGCGCATAACCAAAATAGGCGGTAGGATGGCGAGGGGGTGAGGAATGTGGGAATCATGGGTGAACATATCATTTATCCAAATTTTTCATCAGAAAAGAGTGTTGCCAGACCATACCTAGTCTTCGCCCTTTTCCGTCCTGCTGATGCGCTCCGATAAACGTATACATATGAATAGAATCCGAGATATGATCGAGATCATTATTATTAATATTTATATCAAGGGTAAGAATTATCGCACAGTGTAAATCCATGCCCAATTTGTGCAGGAAAAGCCTCCAAGGCGTAGGAAAGATTTCGGAAAAAGCGGTTCCAATCCTTTCGCATGTAAAGGGTAGTTCTTATGGCACTGTGTAACACCATGCCCAAGTTGTGCCGGAAAAGCATCCAAGGCGTAGGAAAGATTTAGGAAAAAGCGGTTCCAATCCTTTCGCATGTCAAGGGTGCGACTTATGGCACTGTCGAGGTACTTCTTCGAGTTTTAAAGGTTAAAAAACTAAAAATGTAAATGCGATGATAAGGACAGCATAGGCACATGATTACGCGTTTCAGTACAAATATTTTGGGTTTCTTGAGGTTGTTACTAAAACGCTGCTCTTCTTATCAATAATACCAAGTTATAAATATTTGAGCCTAATAGGTTCTCTCGTTCTTTACACTTTAATATCTGAATTAATTTGCCTATCGTGCAATGTTTGACAAATTCGAGAAAGCAATAAGAATTGAACCCGAGTTTTTCCGACGAAAGCGGCGTACGCAAACCTCTGAGCTACTATGTATGAGGTGTTGCCCGGTTTCTTAAAGAATCTCACAAAGCGAGCGAATGAACAACGCACGTGCAGTCAAATATAGCAACACATCCCTATTGAGTGGCAATGTTCGTTGATCCTAGTTTGGTAACCGTTTCGTATTAAAGGCAACGGCACGTAAGGCAAGTATGATTGATACTTAATGAGGAAAAATTTAGCTATGTTCACCCCTATATGCTAGTTAATACATGTTTTGCAATCCAAATTAAACGACCTTGTTTGTTTTAATGGTAAATACTGATCGAAGTATTGTAAAAGTCATGATTTTTAATTGAAGAACCAAAATATATTTTCAATCTTGCATATTTTAAGGTAAAATCAATTAGAAAAGTGTGAATCATAATCCGCGAACGTTTTTACATTACGGCGGATATGATACAGAATTTAGGAGAGCATCGTACTTATATGTTCATCTTTGAGTAACTTGGTATTAGACTGACGGAAATAGATATATATATGCTTAAATATTTCAATAATATTTTTAACCCAAATAAATTCCTAGGTTTCTGCTTCGAAGCTTTAGGCATTGCGTTAGACAAACATTAGCAACACAAACAAGTAACCAAATGAAATACCCTTATTTATTTGGGCCGTTTTCGAGTTAGCTGTTCACTGATCACTGAAAAAAATTAACTCAATCATATCCGAAAATTCATTCATCAACATTCATTATCATTATTATAATTGTTTGTATCAGCGAAATTTGTCGACAAAGCCGTAAAAAAGCATCCAGCTAGCTTTTAAAGCTTCCATCGCACCGCCTACAAAACACAACTGGCACTACATCTATTAAGAAAATAAACGTAGCAAATCAAAAAAGCTACCTGTTTTTAAAGCTGCTGTGTAATCAGGGGCGCCGCAAGCTATTCAAAATTCGAGGGGGAGGGGGCAAGCTCAAAAAGTGGAGGGGCCGGTCCTTGACATTAGTTTTATTATAACCCCACATCAGTTAATTCAAGTTTGTTAGTATAAACTTTTAGGGGCCGACCCCTGTTTCGACGGCCGCATGTGTCCAATTTGAGCTATCAAAAATAATTTGTATCCCTGAGACCAAAAATTTACCCACTCCCCAACCGGAACTGAGCCGTAAAGGCCTAATTTTCTGAGAAAACAATTTTTACTGCAAACAATCTCGTAAACTGAGACAATTGCTAGATGGCATCAAGTTTCACAACCCATTGACTAAAGACCAGATCGTATAATTATTGTTTGTTTGTTTAAAATTTTAGCTCGCTCGCAGAATCTGGAATGCAGGATAGCATAGTAATTTGCTATTTAAGCTTAAAACATTATTATTAAAAATATATTTAGATATTAAATCACTAAAGCTGTTCGAAATGTTTCGTCATGTGTCACCACCGCCCCCACAAACCTCCCATCCCACATGTTATTTTAATAAAATTCACAGAAATATGAATAAAATAGCTCTAGTTAGTTTTAAATTAGCTTAGCTTGCAGAATCTGGATTTGGAATGCAGGATAGCATAATAATTTGCTATTTAAGCTTCAAACATTAATTCATAAACATATTCTGATCTAAAACACTAAAAAGCTTTCGATATTATCATTTCGCCCATGTGTCACCACCACCCACTTGCAACTGCTTCACAAAATTCACAGAAATATTATGAATTGAATAGCTCGTGTTTGGCTATATTTTATCATGAACAAAGCACACAATCCAGGTTTGAGAATATATATTGTGTTCCTTGCAAAAAAATAGGCTATTTACTGAAGCTTTTTCGCTGAATAGACAATGCAAAGAATTCCCAGATTTTAAATTTTAATAAAATCTAAATTCAACATACACAGACCATTTTGAATGACTACACCACACGAGAGAACACAAGACAGACTGATGATAATGACGATATATGGATTTAGAGAATTTTGCGTGGGCCACCTGGCTGTGCGTGTGATGCCTGGTTATACCAGGTAACTTTATTCTTTTTTAATCTCCTACGTTTATTTTCAGACTATAATTTGTAAATCATACATACTCATGGCGGGAGTAGGGGTAACCCCTGTGACTCTGAACATCCACCGCCAGCCCCCCGCCCGAAGCTTCCACTACCATTCCGTTGACAGGTAGTGCAACGCTTTCCTCTGATGGCGCTGCAGGCGCCGCACACCCCTCACCTCCCACCAGTTAACCCATAGGAGGCCAAGAGCCTCCCGCTCCCAAAAACCCCTTGGATTTCGGATCTCGAGCATGTATAAAGCAAATAGATATAGGATAAGAAGTAATTTTGTACAAAAACATTTTACTATGATTATTAAATATAAATGTGTCCCGCGCTGCCTGCTGCAATAGTACCCCTTGGACTTCGGACCTCGAGCATGTATGAAGCAAATGGATATAGGATAAGAAGTAATTTTGTACAAAAACATTTTACTATGATTATTAAATATAAATGTGTCCCGCGCTGCCTACTGCAATAGTACCCCTTGGACTTCGGACCTCGAGCATGTATGAAGCAAATGGATATAGGATAAGAAGTAATTTTGTACAAAAACATTTTACTATGATTATTAAATATAAATGTGTCCCGCGCTGCCTGCTGCAATAGTACCCCTTGGACTTCGGACCTCGAGCATGTATGAAGCAAATGGATATAGGATAAGAAGTAATTTTGTACAAAAACATTTTACTATGATTATTAAATATAAATGTGTCCCGCGCTGCCTGCTGCAATAGTACCCCTTGGACTTCGGACCTCGAGCATGTATGAAGCAAATGGATATAGGATAAGAAGTAATTTTGTACAAAAACATTTTACTATGATTATTAAATATAAATGTGTCCCGCGCTGCCTGCTGCAATAGTACCCCTTGGACTTCGGACCTCGAGCATGTATGAAGCAAATGGATATAGGATAAGAAGTAATTTTGTACAAAAACATTTTACTATGATTATTAAATATAAATGTGTCCCGCGCTGCCTGCTGCAATAGTACCCCCTTGGACTTCGGACCTCGAGCATGTATGAAGCAAATGGATATAGGATAAGAAGTAATTTTGTACAAAACCATTTTACTATGATTATTAAATATAAATGTGTCCCGCGCTGCCTGCTGCAATAGTACCCCTTGGACTTCGGACCTCGAGCATGTATGAAGCAAATGGATATAGGATAAGAAGTAATTTTGTACAAAAACATTTTACTATGATTATTAAATATAAATGTGTCCCGCGCTGCCTGCTGCAATAGTACCCCTTGGACTTCGGACCTCGAGCATGTATGAAGCAAATGGATATAGGATAAGAAGTAATTTTGTACAAAAACATTTTACTATGATTATTAAATATAAATGTGTCCCGCGCTGCCTGCTGCAATAGTACCCCCTTGGACTTCGGACCTCGAGCATGTATGAAGCAAATAAGTATAGGATCAGAAGTAATTTTGTACAAAAACATTTTACTATGATTATTAAATATAAATGTGTCCCGCGCTGCCTGCTGCAATAGTACCCCCTTGGACTTCGGACCTCGAGCATGTATGAAGCAAATAAGTATAGGATCAGAAGTAATTTTGTACAAAAACATTTTACTATGATTATCAAATATAAATGTGTCCCTCGCCGCCTGCTGCAATAGCAGTGGTACATTGTTATAGAGAGGACCAAGCTCTACGGACATTAAATTGTCAGAAAGAAATAGCTCGACGATCCAGGATACAAATGATGCTGAAAATGATATTTGGCAGCTTTAACAATATTTAACAAAAAATTGTCAAGCTTGTGAGAATAGGCAGAAGATTGAGTGTTACAAAGTTTGTTTTATATGCAAACACAGAAATTATTTCACCGTTTTAGAACACCATTCGCAGGCTCGAAATAAAACGAACAAGTTGCTTTTTTAAAATATATAATTGGCAATGTCCTGCTTGGCCACCCTGGTATTTATCAGCGGTGGATGCAGAAATTTCTGATTAGGGAACAGAAAAACCTCGACTGATTGCTCCCTCGCTCTAGCCCTACTTGCCAGACGTAAGGGTGCTTAATACAGCTGGTAGATGTTTTAATAGACTGTAGAGATGTCCACTATTCCCTTAAAGAAACCGAAATTTTAAAGAAATACAGGAATTTGCGAAATGAAAAATCAAATGGACTTCGATCAAAAATACACAGAATATAACTTAAAAATAGTTAAAAATCAGTTTGCATTTTGTACCAAATAGCTTATTATTTGAATCTTATTATAATTAATAACCTTCTATTAGATAACAGGTACGTTGGAACACTGGGGCCCGCGGGAGTGAAGAGTTTGGTTGCAAAGGCGTATATACACCGATACTGATGAGCTCGCACGAAGCGAGTCGAACGGTGCCATATATGACCATATTCCAAAGAAAAAGTTTTTGGGTTCTCAAGGGGGACCATTGGGACGTCAAAAAATCGAAAAAAAATTTCTGTCAGGGCTGTGGGTAAAATGGGTATTTTTGAACGCGCTCATCGAGCTGAATCGATTGGTACCAAAATTTTACCTGTACCTTCAAAACTGACGAAATCACGGCTGGGGGTGGATAACCGAAAGGACCCGAGAAATCTGCCACGCTGAAACGAAAAGTTTTCATATTAATAGCCAACAGTAAATCATGCCCGCTATAATATGACCAATTTCCAGAAAGTTCTGTATTTTAACTGAATTTCTATGAACTAAATCGCGAAGAATAGGCAAAAAATTATAAATATATAACAGCGCTATTCTTCCAAACTAACTTAAGCAAAAATGGCACGCTTTATCTAATAGACAGCACTTTTAAAAGAAATCTTTGCTTCTGTAAATATAGTTTTCGTTATCAAATAAAATGTAGCTAACAAAACAAACACTCATTCATGAAGTACAGCAAAACATTTCTTATTCAAAAGGAACAAATCTTGTAAATATAGTTTCCCACCATCAAATAAACGTACCAAATTCAAAATTTGTTCGGTCTCATCGGTAGCAGGTCTAAAGCCCCCTTTTTATAGCAAGCAGTAAATTAGCCTTAGCCTTAAGATTTAAAGATGAATTCACCTGATTTTGATATCGTTTGAAACTTAGTTCGCAATGCGGTTCGAATAATATTTTACAATTATACATATATTGAGAAAAGTTTTTTCCGAAAAATTTTGACGATATAAACAAAACATCAAAAAATATATGATTCTAATGTAGGGTTTTAATCGCGTCGATTGGCCGAGCCAAATGGTACTAACACAAAGTACCAATTGGTGTTTATTCAAAAATACCATTTTGGGATCTAGGCATATAGTATAACCTAATAGGCTTATTTTATTACAACATAATATAACTTGTTACAAACTGATCCAATTGGGCTCATATGTTCGCACACATAATCATTACTTTAAGTATATACATGACGCAACGTGCCATCACCAATGTATCCTTACAGTTTCATGTCCATTAACATAAAATTATTAAAGTAATGAATCTAAGTAAAATTAGATTACCGCTACTAACCCAACGGTCTCAGCAGCAGCATCTAGTTTCACGTGTTTGTCGATCTAAAATATTATTATTTTCAGCTTAGATCATAATAAATGTTTTACTTTATGCTGGAACTACCCTAGGATGTTATCACAAATTATCGGAGCAAAAACCCTAACACTTATCACAAATTATCAGAGTAAAAATCCTAACAGTTATCACAAATTATGAGAGTAAAAATACTAACACTTACAAATGCAGCTATCTTTCGCGTAATTGAGTAATTGGATTCAATCAAAACTCGATCAATTTTCCTGAGCCAACGATATAATGCAGATAAGATATGGTAATTCAACACTATATGGTAATTCAACACTATATGGTAATTTAACACTATATGATAGTTCAACACTATATGGTGATTCAACACTATATGGTAATTCAAACACTATATGGTAATTCAACACTATATGGTAGTTCAATAGTATATGGTAATTCAACACTATATGGTAATTCAACACTATATATATGGTAGTTCAACACTATATGGTAATTCACCACTATATCACACACCTACATCTACCTATCTTACCGGCGGATTGACGACTAAAAATATTATTTAGCGCGAGCTTATTATTTGTTTTCATGGCTGCTACATAGACAACATTAGTAGTATAAAAAAAAGTACGCGTTGCTTAGAAAAGAACTAGCAGTGACTAAAGATGAAGTTTTCCAATATTTTAGGGTCATCTTTAAAGAACATATATAACGTTTTAAAGAAAGATAAGAGCGTCAAATTTTTGAAAATTTTTTGAAGATTTTTGACAAACTGCGTCAAATTTTCTACAACAAATGTAGACATTTAGCTTAATTAGATCGGTATTTTGCTCTCAAATATTTTGCTTAAACTGTGGGAATTTACTTTATTAATTCATACCAGCATGACAAATTAATATATCCGTTTTCGATATAGCGAAAATGTGGAAGCTAATTTTTATTATTCAATTTTGCAAAATAAATATATATATCTAGCGATGCGAAACAATTTTAATTACATGCATCCAAGAAAGCAAGGTTCTATAAAACCCTTGCTATAAACTAGTAGTTTGAAACACATTTCGAGCTTACTATATTGAGTCCCACAAACATGATACTCTTCCTGTAGCCATAGTAGATTTAAAAAACTTTGCTTGTGTACGTACATCGTCCACCCATATTTTTTATAATTATTTTCGTCCACTTATGAGCTTGCTTGTGGAAGTTTAAAAAACAATTTGGTGTTGATTTTAAATATATTATTTTTAGTAAAGGCGAGCTTACTACTTAATTTAGCTACTTACAAGGCTACAGAAACCGGGATGTGTGTCGGCGGAAGCCATGTTTCAAACAAGGTAGTTCCGCTGCCGATATGAGGTATATTTTCGTACCGCCCCTTTACTACAAGGCTACAGAAACCGGGATGTGTGTCGGCGGAAGCCATGTTTCAAACAAGGTAGTTCCGCTGCCGATATGAGGTATATTTTCGTACCGCCCCTTTACTACAAGGCTACAGAAACCGGGATGTGTGTCGGCGGAAGCCATGTTTCACACAACGTATTTCCGCTGCCGATATGAGGTATATTTTCGTACCGCCCCTTTACTACAAGGCTACAGAAACCGGGATGTGTGTCGGCGGAAGCCATGTTTCAAACAAGGTAGTTCCGCTGCCGATATGAGGTATTTTCGTACCGCCCCTTTACTACAAGGCTACAGAAACCGGGATGTGTGTCGGCGGAAGCCATGTTTCAAACAAGGTAGTTCCGCTGCCGATATGAGGTATATTTTCGTACCGCCCCTTTACTACAAGGCTACAGAAACCGGGATGTGTGTCGGCGGAAGCCATGTTTCAAACAACGTAGTTCCACTGCCGATATGAGGTATATTTTCGTACCGCCCCTTTACTACAAGGCTACAGAAACCGGGATGTGTGTCGGCGGAAGCCATGTTTCAAACAAGGTAGTTCCGCTGCCGATATGAGGTATATTTTCGTACCGCCCCTTTACTACAAGGCTACAGAAACGGGGATATGTGTCGGCGGAAGCCATGTTTCAAACAAGGTAGTTCCGCTGCCGATATGAGGTATATTTTCGTACCGCCCCTTTACTACAAGGCTACAGAAACGGGGATGTGTGTCGGCGGAAGCCATGTTTCAAACAAGGTAGCTCCGCTGCCGATATGAGGTATATTTTCGTACCGCCCCTTTACTACAAGGCTACAGAAACGGGGATGTGTGTCGGCGGAAGCCATGTTTCAAACAAGGTAGTTCCGCTGCCGATATGAGGTATATTTTCGTACCGCCCCTTTACTACAAGGCTACAGAAACAGGGATGTGTGTCGGCGGAAGCCATGTTTCAAACAAGGTAGTTCCGCTGCCGATATGAGGTATATTTTCGTACCGCCCCTTTACTACAAGGCTACAGAAACGGGGATGTGTGTCGGCGGTAGCCATGTTTCAAACAAGGTAGTTCCGCTGCCGATATGAGGTATATTTTCGTACCGCCCCTTTACTACAAGGCTACAGAAACGGGGATGTGTGTCGGCGGAAGCCATGTTTCAAACAAGGTAGTTCCGCTGCCGATATGAGGTATATTTTCGTACCGCCCCTTTAGTACAAGGCTACAGAAACCGGGATGTGTGTCGGCGGAAGCCATGTTTCAAACAAGGTAGTTCCGCTGCCGATATGAGGTATATTTTCGTACCGCCCCTTTACTACAAGGCTACAGAAACCGGGATGTGTGTCGGCGGAAGCCATGTTTCAAACAACGTAGTTCCGCTGCCGATATGAGGTATATTTTCGTACCGCCCCTTTACTACAAGGCTACAGAAACCGGGATGTGTGTCGGCGGAAGCCATGTTTCAAACAAGGTAGTTCCGCTGTCGATATGAGGTATATTTTCGTACCGCCTCCTTTACTCCAATTTGCGTGAGCACCCCTCTGTTTTTAATACTGCGCTGCGCCATTGGCTACATAGATAAAACTAATAGAACAGTATAATAGAGGCACTTGCTGCGTTGAAATCGACATGCTTACAACTCTCTTAAGCAGTAAATCGTTGTATTGGAGATTATAAAGTATCCTAATATTTTTAGAAAGAAAAAGAGAGTTACTCGATCGGTTTTTGAAAACAACGTCAAATTTTCTACAAATCCAAAAAATCGACCAATTTTTTGTAATATTTTGCTTTCAAACCTCGTGTTAAAGTTAGCGAAATTTGTAATATTAATTCGTACATTGCTCCTTATACTATATATAGATGTTTTTGAAAAAATGCAAAATATGTAAACTAATTGTTGTATTTGTTTAGGCAGTAGAATTTAGAATGTTTTAGGAACTTATGCGGTGCTCACGTTATAATATCTGTTTGGAACTTTTGTCCCCTTGTAGTAGTGGCCTTACGACATAGACATTCAGGGTCACACCCATACCGTAGATAAATCCTACGGGTGTAAGACACATCCTTAGTTCCTACATATCTGTTCACGGTGCGGTCTATACGCTCAGCTGCAATTTTCTGGCGAATTAACAGTAGTGGACGCCGTCTATAGCCAAAGCTGCGTATTATTAAGGTGTGTTAGCTATTTTGCACATCTCGATATTTGTATCTTGACAATATGCATGTTGACAAGATAGTATGCCGCATATAGTCAACAAAACTAGAAAGAAGAAACTATGTCCTTGAAACCATCAGAAAACGACAACACCCCTTTAGCAAACTAGCTTTAAAAATGTTATATAAAAACATGGAGTTTACAATTTATATAAAACATGCTTATATAAAATCATATTACAAATTTTTACTTGCGAAATATATATGGTTAGTGTTTGCGAATAACATTTAGCAGTGCATCAGACATTAACAGGTTGAGCCAAAACGGTATAAAAATGGATATATTTCGTGGCGCTGTTTGAAATTTCTTATGTTGTATTCTTAGTGCCCTAGTACAAATTGACTTCCACTCAGATATGACCAACATGTACGTTTTCCAATGAATCGTTGCCTACTCACCTGAAGATATCATTCGTTGCAGTTGTAGCTGTCCGTCGTCTTTTTATCTCGCTTTTATGTTTGTATAACGAAATGCTACAAATTCTATATATTTTGAAGCAAAATTTATCAAAAAAATTTACTTTCATATATTCTTAAATTGTATTTATATGTGTTATTAATAAAAATATCACCTTTTTCACACGAAAAAAATATGTTTTTAATTGAAATTTCAGTAAATATAAGCAAAAAATATAACTTCAAAATCATCGAAAGAATTGTTTCCTGAACTTCAACTAACTACGTTGTTTGTTTGATACATGCAAGCGTATAAAAGTTACACACAAATAGATAGGTGCATGGTATCGAGTTTCGAAGCCAGCGAAATTCATAAGAAACATGATAAAATGTTTTAGTCGATAAACCGGCTGGTAACAATGCAGGGACATACATTTTCCTCAGCCAAATCCTGCATAACTATCCATCAAGTATCAGGCCAACCTGCAGGCTTTTATATTCAATATTTGTCAATCTATAAATCTGGTGCAAAACACTATTTCAATGTCACGTGGCGGCTGATAGATTCTGACATGCCTTGTTGGCCTCTCCATTTGGCTTTCGCATAAAACCACAAAGAACATCTCTAGTTTACAGGATCTAAAATATTATGTACACTGGGGTGAATTAATATGTTTAAAAAATAATATTTCCTTTAGACGAGAGATTAAGTATGCAGTATATAGTTTGTTATATTCGAAAATAACTGGAAATAACTTGAAAATTATGTCAATTACAGAACAAAACGAAAACCAGTTATTACAACACCGGTGCCATAGGCGTATCTAGACAGAGGGTCCATAGGAGCTATGTCACCTTCAATCGGCTCGAACGAAAAAAACCTCACTGCGGTTACACCGGCAGATGCGATTGAAAAGTGTCATAAAATGCCTATATTTTTAACCTATCTTAATAGTAATGCTTACAAGAAACAGACTACAGATGACTAGAAGAAACATATTAGAAGAAACGACTGCGGGTGACAAAGTTGTTGACGCTATTTGTACCAAATCCTAATACTAACGGAAAAGACAACAAATACGATGACAAGCACAAATTAGGTTGCATTCATTAACAAAGCAGTGTGCCCCAATCATTAACAAGCAGTGTGCCCCAATCATTAACAAAGCAGTGTGCCCCAATCATTAACAAAGCAGCGTGCCCCAATCATTAACAAAGCAGTGTGCCCCAATCATTAACAAAGCAGCGTGGCTCAATCATTAACAAAGCAGCGTGCCCCAATCATTAACATAGCAGTGTGCCCCAATAGTAAACTCTGGATATGCCTAAAATCGGTACCGTTATGTTATATCGACGAATACAGCCGAAAACACAAAAATATAGAAAACCCATTCTTGACATACATATAGTAGGGCAACTTTGACGCCACATATTTATAAAGCGGTGTAGCGCGAAAGCAAAAATAGTTAAAAAATTCATACTAAATATCAAATTACCACAAAATTCTGAGTCAATATCGAATTACATGTTTGCATTTTGCGTAGGATAACAAAAATTACTTATATCGCCTGAGTTTAAACTATCGTCAAGAACGGCAAGATGTATGTATCAATTATTGATAACGGATATATTTAGGCACAACAGAAATTATATATGTTGGCTATGATTAATAAAATTTGCTGTGATATATAATAATTCACTGGTTAAGGCTTCTCAGAGTATCACATAATCTATCTAATAATTAACTTACTAAGTCTCGGGATGAATTCAACTTTGTGTAAATTTAATAAATAATTTCACCAAAATTTAATATATCACACTTTATCATCTATAAAAATATTATTAACTTCCTGTTCTCTATTATATATGTCTAGAATATATTAAATTAAGCTTTAATAATTATTATTAAAACAAAAGAATCACTATAAATGCTGGAGCAATATATTTCCTATCGATGATACCAGTATCTGGATTGCACATAGATACAACAACAACAACTTGATCAACAATTTGATTTCATCCATCCAGACGATAATTAAAATGATTTCATATCCTTAGTTCAGCTTCCAACGGATAGAACACAACACTCAGCACTAAATAGCAGTAATTATAAAATCTACTCTTTATTAATAAATATTATTAGCATCATATCTTAAATTTTAATTTAATTTCACATCTCTCCAAACGATTTATAATACTTAATAAGAAGTATATATATATATTATTAGTCTGAGAGATTCACCATGACTACAATAATTATATACAACTATAATAGCGCGATCATGATTCTTGGAATAGCAATTATTTTGTTGGTCGTTGGTTGGTGATGGAGTCGAGAAACAATAGAATTCTAGACTACATTGCCTACTGTGTGTACTACTACAAGATATTTGTTCACCGGTTATGAATTGTCTGACTTGTATGTCTGGCTTCTTTATAATTATTGCTATTCCAATAATGATACTATGGTCAGATATGTTAGATAAATGGAGTTTCATCGAAACATATCAGTATAGAGCAATACTAAAAGCAGCGGTGTGTTGGTATCGAAGAAGCGTTGACGGCTCTTCGATTTAGATACACATATTTAAAATTAATCGCAGAATGTTCTGGCGAAAAATGGTGCTTGCCTACAAACTAGCACATAAATCCTGGAGTTTTGAAAAAATGTATCGACACCGATGTAATACTGTTGTAAAACTTTCGCCGAATGCTCTGACGAAAGATGGTGCTTGCCTACAAACAAGCACATGAATCCTGGAATTTTGAAAAAAATGTCTCGACACCGATGTAATACTGTTGAAAACTTCCGCCGAATGCTATGGCGAAAGATGGTGCTTGCCTACAAACAAGCACATGAATCCTGGAGTTTTGAAAAAATGTCTCGACACCGATGTAATACTGTTGTAAAACTTCCGCCGAATGCTCTGACGAAAGATGGTGCTTGCCTACAAACAAGCACATGAATCCTGGAATTTTGAAAAAATGTCTCGACACCGATGTAATACTGTTGTAAAACTTCCGCCGAATGCTCTGACGAAAGATGGTCCTTGCCTACAAACAAGCACATGAATCCTGGAGTTTTGAAAAAATGTCTCGACACCGATGTGATACTGTTGTAAAACTTCCGCCGAATGCTCTGGCGAAAGATGGTGCTTGCCAACAAACAAGCACATGAATCCTGGAGTTTTGAAAAACTTCTCGATATCGATGTAATTCTGTTGTAAACTTCCGCCGAATGCTCTGGAGAAAGATGGTGCTTGCCTACAAACAAGCACATGAATCCTGGAGTTTTGAAAAAATGTCTCGACACCGATGTAATACTGTTGTAAAACTTCCGCCGAATGCTCTGGCGAAAGATGGTGCTTGCCTACAAACAAGCACATGAATCCTGGAGTTTTGAAAAAATGTCTCGACACCGATGTAATACTGTTGTAAAACTTTCGCCGAATGCTCTGACGAAAGATGGTGCTTGCCTACAAACAAGCACATGAATCCTGGAATTTTGAAAAAAATGTCTCGACACCGATGTAATACTGTTGAAAACTTCCGCCGAATGCTATGGCGAAAGATGGTGCTTGCCTACAAACAAGCACATGAATCCTGGAGTTTTGAAAAAATGTCTCGACACCGATGTAATACTGTTGTAAAACTTCCGCCGAATGCTCTGACGAAAGATGGTGCTTGCCTACAAACAAGCACATGAATCCTGGAATTTTGAAAAAAATGTCTCGACACCGATGTAATACTGTTGAAAACTTCCGCCGAATGCTATGGCGAAAGATGGTGCTTGCCTACAAACAAGCACATGAATCCTGGAGTTTTGAAAAAATGTCTCGACACCGATGTAATACTGTTGTAAAACTTCCGCCGAATGCTCTGACGAAAGATGGTGCTTGCCTACAAACAAGCACATGAATCCTGGAATTTTGAAAAAATGTCTCGACACCGATGTAATACTGTTGTAAAACTTCCGCCGAATGCTCTGACGAAAGATGGTCCTTGCCTACAAACAAGCACATGAATCCTGGAGTTTTGAAAAAATGTCTCGACACCGATGTGATACTGTTGTAAAACTTCCGCCGAATGCTCTGGCGAAAGATGGTGCTTGCCAACAAACAAGCACATGAATCCTGGAGTTTTGAAAAACTTCTCGATATCGATGTAATTCTGTTGTAAACTTCCGCCGAATGCTCTGGAGAAAGATGGTGCTTGCCTACAAACAAGCACATGAATCCTGGAGTTTTGAAAAAATGTCTCGACACCGATGTAATACTGTTGTAAAACTTCCGCCGAATGCTCTGGCGAAAGATGGTGCTTGCCTACAAACAAGCACATGAATCCTGGAGTTTTGAAAAAATGTCTCGACACCGATGTAATACTGTTGTAAAACTTTCGCCGAATGCTCTGACGAAAGATGGTGCTTGCCTACAAACAAGCACATGAATCCTGGAATTTTGAAAAAAATGTCTCGACACCGATGTAATACTGTTGAAAACTTCCGCCGAATGCTATGGCGAAAGATGGTGCTTGCCTACAAACAAGCACATGAATCCTGGAGTTTTGAAAAAATGTCTCGACACCGATGTAATACTGTTGTAAAACTTCCGCCGAATGCTCTGACGAAAGATGGTGCTTGCCTACAAACAAGCACATGAATCCTGGAATTTTGAAAAAATGTCTCGACACCGATGTAATACTGTTGTAAAACTTCCGCCGAATGCTCTGACGAAAGATGGTCCTTGCCTACAAACAAGCACATGAATCCTGGAGTTTTTAAAAAATGTCTCGACACCGATGTGATACTGTTGTAAAACTTCCGCCGAATGATCTGGCGAAAGATGGTGCTTGCCAACAAACAAGCACATGAATCCTGGAGTTTTGAAAAACTTCTCGATATCGATGTAATTCTGTTGTAAACTTCCGCCGAATGCTCTGGAGAAAGATGGTGCTTGCCTACAAACAAGCACATGAATCCTGGAGTTTTGAAAAAATGTCTCGACACCGATGTAATACTGTTGTAAAACTTCCGCCGAATGCTCTGGCGAAAGATGGTGCTTGCCTACAAACAAGCACATGAATCCTGGAGTTTTGAAAAAATGTCGCGACACCGATGTGATACTGTTGTAAAACTTCCGCCGAATGCTCTGACGAAAGATGGTGCTTGCCTACAAACAAGCACATGAATCCTGGAGTTTTGAAAAACTTCTCGATATCGATGTAATTCTGTTGTAAACTTCCGCCGAATGCTCTGGAGAAAGATGGTGCTTGCCTACAAACAAGCACATGAATCCTGGAGTTTTGAAAAAATGTTTCGACACCGATGTAATACTGTTGTAAAACTTCCGCCGAATGCTCTGGCGAAAGATGGTGCTTGCTCACAAACAAGCACATTATTCCTGGAGTTTTGAAAAACCTCTCGATATCGATGTAATTCTGTTGTGAACTTCCGGCGAATGCTCTGGCGAAAGATGGTGCTTACCTACAAACGAGCACATGACTACTGGAGTTTTGAAAAACTTCTCGATATCGATGTAACTCTGTTGTAAACTTCCGCCGAATGCTCTGGCGAAAGATGGTGCTTGCCTACAAACAAGCACATGAATCCTGGAGTTTTGAAAAAATGTCTCGACACCGATGTAATACTGTTGTAAAACTTTCCCCGAATGCTCTGGCGAAAGATGGTGCTTGCCTACAAACAAGCACATGAATCCTGGAGTTTTGAAAAACTTCTCGATATCGATGTAATTCTGTTGTAAACTTCCGCCGAATGCTCTGGAGAAAGATGGTGCTTGCCTACGAACAAGCACATGAATCCTGGAGTTTTGAAAAAATGTCTCGACACCGATGTAATACTGTTGTAAAACTTCCGCCGAATGCTCTGGCGAAAGATGTTTCTTGCCTACAAACAAGCACATGAATCCTGGAGTTTTGAAAAAATGTCTCGACACCGATGTAATACTGTTGTAAAACTTCCGCTGAATGCTCTGGCGAAAGATGGTGCTTGCTCACAAACAAGCACATTATTCCTGGAGTTTTGAAAAACCTCTCGATATCGATGTAATTCTGTTGTGAACTTCCGGCGAATGCTCTGGCGAAAGATGGTGCTTACCTACAAACGAGCACATGACTACTGGAGTTTTGAAAAACTTCTCGATATCGATGTAACTCTGTTGTAAACTTCCGCCGAATGCTCTGGCGAAAGATGGTGCTTGCCTACAAACAAGCACATGAATCCTGGAGTTTTGAAAAAATGTCTCGACACCGATGTAATACTGTTGTAAAACTTTCCCCGAATGCTCTGGCGAAAGATGGTGCTTGCCTACAAACAAGCACATGAATCCTGGAGTTTTGAAAAAATGTCTCGACACCGATGTAATACTGTTGTAAAACTTCCGCCGAATGCTCTGGCGAAAGATGGTGCTTTCCTACAAACAAGCACATGAATCCTGGAGTTTTGAAAAAATGTTTCGACACCGGTGTAATACTGTTGTAAAACTTCCGCCGAATGTTCTGGCGAAAAACGGTGCTTGCCTACAAACAAGCACATGAATCCTGGTGTTTTGAAAAACTGCTCGATATCGGTGTAATTCTGTTGTAAACTTCCACCGAATGCTCTTCCTAAAGGTTGTGCTTGCCTGCAAACGAGCACATGACTCCTGGAGTTTTGGAAAGCTTCTCGATATCGATGTAATTCTGTTGTAAACTTCCGCCGAATGCTCTGGCGAAAGGTTGAGCTTGCCTTCAAACGAGCACATGACTCCTGGAGTTTTGAAAAGCTTCTCGATATCGGTGTAATTCTGTTGTAAAGTTCCGCCGAATGCTCTGGCGAAAGGTTGTGCTTGCCTGCAAACGAGCACATGACTCCTGGAGTTTTGAAAAGCTTCTCGATATCGATGTAATTCTGTTGTAAACGTCCACCGAATGCTCTGGCGAAAGGTTGTGCTTGCCTGCAAACGAGCACATGACTCCTGGAGTTTTGAAAAGCTTCTAAGCTTCTCAATATCGATGTAATTCTGTTGTAAACTTCCGCCGAATGCTCTGGCGAAAGATGGTGCTTGCCTACAAACAAGCACATGAATCCTGGAGTTTTGAAAAACTTCTCGATATCGATGTAATTCTGTTGTAAACTTCCGCCGAATGCTCTGGAGAAAGATGGTGCTTGCCTACAAACAAGCACATGAATCCTAGAGTTTTGAAAAACTTCTCGATATCGATGTAATTTTGTTGTAAACTTCCGCCGAATGCTCTGGCGAAAGACGGTGCTTGCCTACAAACAGGCACATGAATCCTGGAGTTTTGAAAAACTTCTAGATATCGATGTAATTCTGTTGTAAACTTCCGCCGAATGCTCTGGCGAAAGGTTGTGCTTGCCTGCAAACGAGCACATGACTCCAGGAGTTTTGAAAAACTTCTCTATATCGATGTAATTCAGTTGTAAACTTCCGCCGAATGCTGTGGCGAAAGATGGTGCTTGCCTACAAACAAGCACATGAATCCTGGAGTTTTGAAAAACTTCTCTATATCGATGTAATTCTGTTGTAAACTTCCGCCGAATGCTCTGGCGAAAGACGGTGCTTGCCTACAAACAGGCACATGAATCCTGGAGTTTTGAAAAACTTCTAGATATCGATGTAATTCTGTTGTAAACTTCCGCCGAATGCTCTGGCGAAAGGTTGTGCTTGCCTGCAAACGAGCACATGACTCCAGGAGTTTTGAAAAACTTCTCTATATCGATGTAATTCTGTTGTAAACTTCCGCCGAATGCTCTGGAGAAAGATGGTGCTTGCCTACAAACAAGCACATGACTCCAGGAGTTTTGAAAAACTTCTCTATATCGATGTAATTCAGTTGTAAACTTCCGCCGAATGCTCTGGCGAAAGACGGTGCTTGCCTACAAACAGGCACATGAATCCTGGAGTTTTGAAAAACTTCTAGATATCGATGTAATTCTGTTGTAAACTTCCGCCGAATGCTCTGTTGAAAGGTTGTGCTTGCCTGCAAACGAGCACATAACTCCTGGAGTTTTGAAAAAATGCGTCGACACAATGTAATTTCGTTGTAAAACAGCGTTGAAAACTAGTAACTCTATCGAGATTGAAGAACGCAGTGAAGCATAGGTACACCTACGCCTACGCCTTTTGCGTGCACATCAAATCAGCTCTCGATGGCATTCGCCGATATGCTATATGTGGATATCACACAATACCAGCACAAGTTACAACAAAACTAACACCGGCAATGTGTTTCCCATGCCCCAAAACCCCCAGGCGCAACTTATCAGTGGCCCAAGACGTTAGAACAAATTTTCAAATTTTGGGTTGAGGAACCGCACCGCAAACCCCATAACTCCAGAACCGGAGCCTTAATCGCAAAACAAAAAAGTGGCGTCGAGCTTTATCATTTTACTAGGAAATAAAACCAACCAGGGGAAAAAATTCGAAAGTTACGATAAAAATAACCTTGCTTCCGTGAAGGTACTAAAATGGTGTAAAAACCCTCATTTTGACCTCTGACCACGAACCAGTGGGGCGCCATACCCTTGTACCCTTGGAACCATGGGTCGCAGAGTAAAACCAATACCGGCAATGAGTTTTCCATGCCCGAAAACCCCCAAGTGAAACTTTTTAGCTGCCCCGGACGTCAGAACAAATTTTCTAATTTTGGGTCGAGGAACCATTGGGGCGCCATACCCCCGCACCTCAAACCACATAAATCCAGAACCGGAGCCTTAATCGAAAAACAAAAAAGAGACATCGGTATTTATCATCTTACTATGAAATAAAACCATCCAGAGAAAAAAATCTATAGTTAAGATAAAAATAACCTTGCTTCCGTGAAGGGTACTAAAATGGGGTAAAACGGGGCCAAAAAACCCACATTTTGACCCCTAACCCCGGAACCAGACCCCAAATCAAAAAATGCTCGGGGATGTACACGGTAAATCGAGTATGCCGGTTCGAGTGAGCCCAAGATCATGAAAATCGGTTAAGGCGTTCTCGAGTTATGGCTGATCACACACACGCACACACAGACGGAATTTAAAAGATTTCACACCTGCAACGCACAATCTCCACTACGTTTCACTATGTTCTGAATAGCATCCACACAACATTAGATACGTTACTGTTAGGCGCAGAATTTCTCGTGCCACTTGTGTGATATCAGATGTGGCCAATGTCACCTTTAGTGAACGGACGTTATGTCGTTAATAAAACGAACCGCTGAGAACGACACCCCCTTTTAGACTTAGGCTTAGTACTTGGCTCATATAATGATCTCAGTTTAAGCTAAGGCTTAGGCGTAGTATATCGAGAACGACATAGAATGCATTTCACTTCCGCTCCCAAAAATTTCATTGGCCTGAAGTGTTAAAACATGTAACTTTATCATGTTTGTATTAGTGAAAATTTGTAAACATGATAGTTCTGCTTTTGACATAATCGATTTTGATAAAATTTCAGACAAAACATTGCTCCGATCAATCCAAATCACTCCGCTTTCGCGCGGGAACCTGTTGTCGACAGTCGTACTTGTGAATGGATATACGTTTGACTACCCTTACTCAGTGGTCTGCCGTGCAGTTAAAATTAGAGTGTAAATACAATTGATAGAATCATAAATAAACGATGTCTCAACTATTTGGCTGTAACAAAAAGCACATTGAATACTTCCTGCAATTTTGGCATAAAAACAGAAAGCTAAATTTTATTTCTGTGATTTAATACATCGCTTAGTGCAAAAACAGCTTATGCGTTAGCTGGTGGTTATATTTAGGAAACGAAAGTATAAATTTTGCATATATATTGATATTAAGTAAGAAGTATTGAGCAAAATTATTTGTAAAGCGCTATTCCCTGATCAACTTTAATATAACCCAGTTAAGTTTATATACGTATACTGCAATGGTTGCACTAACGATGCTTAAACAAAAAAAATTAAGTAACAATTTAAATGACCGAATCGCCAATCCAAGACGAACCCATCGCAGTTAATCGTTTATAACATTAAATAAAACGTTGATTTTGATACGCAATGACGTAAATCAAAATAATTATATCAAAATAAAGCTTTGTCTAAAATTGAAACACGTTATAATTAGTTTTGCCATAGAAGTTCAACGATTGTTGTTGTTTGCAATCTCTAAATTCATGGGCGTCGCAAAAAGAGGGAACATCCCGTCCCCTCCCACTTTTTAGTGACAAACATGGAAAAATTAACTAATCAGGTTATAACAAAATGAATGTGAACGACCGCCCCCCCTACATTTCTGATGAGATTACGACGACCTCTGTTGTAATAATTGCCTTACGACAACATCAGGTTGAGCTCAGTTTTCCCCTGAATCGCAATTTTCTGTATGACTATGAGACGCATTGGAAGCAACAAAAATCGTTTTCAACTAAATTTAAATCAAGTTTTAGACGCATGAAATAATACTATTAGAAGAGATAAATATCAAACTAATCCCGTTCAATTATATACATTTAGGTTGTTCTGTCTATTCTTCTTCAGCCTTGGTCTCGTTCGATTGTGTGGTCCAGCCTTTTGTGGATAGCTTCTGCCACTTATCTCTTTTGGCTCTATTATGTGGAGCTTAATTGGATTTAACTTCATGTTACATTCAACCAACCAGTTATAGCTATAGATACATATATATATATAGTTGTTTCACCATAATTGTGTTTCAAATTAGCTTTGATTGATGTAAAATGCATATCAATCTTTGCCTTAAATTACGTTGCTTATATTGCGTATATCCTATGCTGTGGTTAATCTACTAAACTGTGCTATAGATAACGAAGACTACGATGCTACTAAAGATAACCAATTAATATTATAAGCCATTTCTTCAACTAACTCTTAATCGCAGTACCGACGAGCTAAATTGAGGCAGAAAGGAAAAACATGCAAAACTTCCTGTTTTCTAAGAATCGGTGGCCTAATGTCTAAAATTTAATTTGCTTCTCATGTATTATGCTTTTGTAACAAATTATATCATTTTCTAATATGTATATTAAATAGAGTGTAACGTTCCTAATGACTATATATGTAACAGGGCCGCTTCG